>JAQQAC010012171.1:18313368-18338502 GCA_029783875.1 Phataginus tricuspis | reverse complement strand
AAAAACTGGGCTTTTGTTACAGTGCAGTGACTCTGGAAATCATATTCTCTGCCTTCCCCCAGTTTGCTGTTTTTGTTTTATTCTGCTTTAGGCCATCTCTGTGCTAGAGGTCAGCCCACAGTGAAAGCTGAGGTCTCCTCAAGTCTTTTCTGGCATGTGCAGTAGTGACTTTCCAATTCCCCTTGTTCATACAGTTGCTTTTGAATGCCCTAGTTCTTAAATGTCTGGCTCCAAAAAGAGGGAAAAGGAAAAACAAAGGAGGAAAGAAAAATTTGGCTCTGATCTTTTAAGTCCCCTGAGGCCACTTCACCTAGAAGGGTTTGAAGCAGTTGGGAGGGGGTGTCACAACAATGACAGCGTGTCTCTGTCTGCACCTCCATGATCAGAATTAGCAGTCAGAACTCAGATCCTTGATGTTTGGAGAATGAGGTCCTTGCGAGCTACCTCAGCTCCCGGAAGCCACTCTAGGAACACTGGTACGACTGCCTTCTGGGGGCTGGGGGACAGGTGATGGGTAGCTCCTATAGCTAAGAGTGAAAATTGACCAACATTAACTGAAATTTACCAGCCAAGCTTTTCCCTAGAAGCTGAAGGTCCTGGAATAGACTCCAGAGTTCCGAAGTAGTTATATGACAGAGTCACTCATGTCCAGGTAGGGAGGGGGAGTATCGGTGGTCCCTGCTCCACTGTCCTCGCTGACATCACTCTTCAATCGCTCACTAATACTTTGAGGAACAAATGTTTAATCTAAAGATTCTTCTTTAAAAAAAAAGTCTTTCATATGCACCCTATGTTTAAAAAAACTCGCAGCATTATTTACAATAGCCAAGAAATGGAAGCAACCTAAGTGTCCATCAGTAGATGAATGGATAAAGAAGAGGTGGCACATATACACAATGGAATATTATTCAGCCATAAGAAAAAAACAAATCCAGACATTTGCAACAACATGGATGGAGCTAGAGGGTATTATGCCCAGTGAAATAAGCCAGTCGGAGAAAGACAAGTACCAAATGATTTCCCTCATCTGTGGAGTATAACAACAAAGCAAAACTGAAGGAACAAAACAGCAGCAGACTCACTAGTCCCAAGAAGGGACTAGGGGTTACCAAAGGGAAAAGGTAAGGGAGGATGGGAGGGGAGGGAGAGAGAAGGGGATTAAGGGGCATTATGATGAGCACACATAATGTAGGGAGGTCATGGGGAAGGCAGTACAGCACAGAGAAGACAAGTAATGATTCTATAGCATCTTACTACACTGATGGACAGTGACTGCAGTGGGGTATGGGGAGCGGTACTCAATAATATGGGTGAATATAGTAACCACAATGTTGTTCATGTGAAACCTTCATAAGATTGTATATTAATGATACCTTAATTAAAAAAAAGTAATAACATCTTCAGCTTCTGGTTTCTGGTCTAGCACTTAAATAGATTGAAGTCATCACTCCCATCCTCGCAACAAGAAGAAAAGCTGAACAAAGTAAAAATCTTCAGCTCTTCTTAGATCCTTCAGAGAACTGAAGTCTCAGGACAATCCACTTCCCAGCAAACTAGAGACAGGAAGGCAGATGCAGAGAATTGTAGCATCCCAGAGCAGAAACCCACAGAGTTCTTGAACTGCAGTTGAGGAATTGCAGGGGGCTTAGCGTGGACATACTTGAGAGTTAAAAACTCTAGGGCAGCCTCATTGTAGGGGCCCCACACTCCAGGAGCTCCACCAGGTTGTCAAAGTGAACATCTGATAAGAACCCTGCCTGCATCCAACATGATAGGGGAAACTGCCTTTTGAACTATGCCAGAACATCCTGTTCTTAACAAGATCTGCCCATAAGAGAAACTTCTACTGGAGCCTGACTGGCAGGGAGATGAAAACAGCCAGCTCCAGCCCTGTTTAGCCTTCCTGTCTCACCTAAGCAGGTAGGGCAGAGAAAAGTCTGAGAAGCACTTGTGGTTTCTGATGTCTGGTTTGGTGTTTCGTATTCTGACCCTAGGAGGGTCTCCTCTCAGTGATCTCACCTCTGGTTCTCTCCCATGAACCACTCAGTCTGGGCTCTGTCTCACCCAAGTGTCTTTCACTACATCCATTATGCTTGAGGGTGCCCTGAGATTTAAAGTTCCCCATGGTCAGCTGCAGTCAGCTCCTTGGGGCAGATGAGCGGGGAGAAAAGGTGAGACTTCCTAGTAAGTGTGGTGTTTCTTCAGGGGCAGCTCTGAAGGAGTCCTGACGCCCAGTCTGAGGTTGTGGCAGCAGGCAGGGGCCACAGCGTCCTTGGTGGGGTGGTGCATGGGCGCCGTGGGCTATTGCTCCTGCCTGCATAGAAGCCAATCCCATTTATCTGGTATCCCAGAGATTTGGGGAGTTCCTTGTGTCTTTTAGTCAATCTCTTTTTGCTTATATCTAGACTCTATCCCATTTTCTGTAAATAAAACCATGGTCTCTCGTCTCAAAAGTCCTGTTTCATGACCTTCGGACTCAGCAGTATAAGCAGATATTGCAGAAATAAAGAAAAAAACAGTAAATACTTGAACACTATATGAACATTTCTAATTTCCTATATGGCCTAAAGGAAAGATTGAATTTCTTGACAATAATGTTTGAGTTTCTGAAAGTTGTTTCTTCCATAGGCCTAATGATAAATTTGTGAATTTGTAAATTAGCATGAAATGAAGAAAAGTTGTCACCATCATATTGAAACCTTTGTCGTACATGTATGGTGTGAGAAGGGAACTAGAGGAGGGCCATGAAGCGGGGAGCACAGCAATCGTCTATCTGAAATTCCCTGATCCAGTGCCAGCCCTGGGCTGGATAGCCCTCAGGGTTTCCCCTGCCCATGTGTTACTCATGAAACAGAGTCTCGGACAGGTTGTCCAGCTGGTGGGGCCAAATGCCTGCCTGTTGTTTAGCTGAGGTTTGAGCCCCTAGACCCCTGTAGGGTTGGTTACCAGGAACTACCCTACTAATCCACATGCAGTTCGAGAGAAATAACTCCCCATGAGAATCAGTGACATTGAGGAGGGGATAAGCCCTGGGCTGGTAAAATGACCCCTGTCCACTGCAAGGCACTTCCTTGCAGGACGGAAGCAGAAAGCTTTAGGCATTTGTGGGGAGGATCTGGGGGTCCAGGCCAGTAGCTGGAGTCTACGTGTGGAGGTCCCTGTGGAGGTGGCATGAATGAGAGCAAGCACACCCTGGAGGGCAGGACTCTGGCCAAGTACAAGGCTGGCTCAGGCCAGGCAGCAAGAAGGGTCCACTCCCCAAAGTTGGACCTGAGGCAGGGACCTGGGTCTTATTCATAAGTCACAGAAACCAAGTAAAGGCAACTTGAGCAAAAAGTGGGTTTCATTACAAAGGCAAGCCCCATGAGACCATGGGCAGGAAGGGGGGCTCTCCTGTCTGTCACCTGGCCTCAGGGTCTTTGCCTCTGCTCCCTCCACTTCCTTACCTCTGTCTCCCTCACAGACCTGCCACCTCTACTCTGTGTCCCTCTGGAAGCAGTGGCCATCCCAGTCCAGTTACCTGTGGCCCAAGGCAGGTTCCCATTCCCCAAGGGGGCTGTGGATGAAGCTTGGTGGACACTCAAGGTGACAGACCAGGCAGCCTAGGAGAGGCAGGAAGTCCAAGCTGGAGCTGGGCCCACCAGGATGCCTTGGCAGGTGTCCTGGGAAGGGAGTCATGGTGGGTGGAGGAAGAAGCAAGAAGTTAAGAAGGAGGTCCCAGGAGAAGGATGGTGGAGGTGTTGCTGACAGCTAAGTAGAGTGGGCAGGGGTGATAATGTTTTATTTTGGAGCTGTGTGGCTGGAACAGACAGGGCTGGGTGGGAGCTCAGAGGCTCTTCTATCCCGTGTGGCAGAGACAGGGCAGTGAAGGGCAGAGAGCTGATGCAGTGGGTGGGAGACAACAGGAGAAGAGCCCACAGGGGGAGCTCTCCCTTCTCCTGGCAACCACAGCTGTCCGCACCCTCATGCCCCTTTCCTATGTGCCATGTCCTAAGGGCCAGGATCCACAGTGATAGCCTTCACTGCCAGAAGAAAACCAAAGAACACATATTTCTGTTGGGGTGTGGGCAGACTCCATGGACCCCCAGAGTCTACAAAGGTTCCTGGTCTCAGCCTCCAAACATCTGGAGATTCATAATATCACCTAACCATTCACTAGACATTCCCTGAGCACCTGATATATCAGGCTTGGTGTTAGGGGTGGGGTAAGACACATATTCCAGTCCTTGCATTGCTCACAGGAGGCAAGCCTGAGGAGGAACATGGACCAGACCTGAGTCAGAAGATGGATTTCTGTGGAGGTGACAGCTGAGACGTGAAGCCCAAGGAGTCCAGAAGGCTGGGTGGGGACTACGGGGGAGAAGGGGCCACAACCTTGATAACAGCCAGAGCTATTCCAGCACTTTGGCTCAGTTCCCTCCAGACTGGGCTGTGAGCAACTCTGCACCCTGTGCCCTCCATCAGAAGAGCCAGTCCCAGTATATCTGTAACCAAAAGCCATGGGGAACGCACAGCTAATGTAACACCAATGTTTAAAAGCTGAAAGCTTCTCTAAGATCAGGAACAAGACAAGGAACTCACCACTCTTATTCAACATAGTACCAGAAGCCCTAGCCAAAACAATCAGACAAGAAAAAGAAAAGTCATCCAAATTGGTAGGGAAGAAGTAAAACTATAATTATTTGCAAAGGACATGATACTGTATCTGAAAAATCCTAAAGACTTCACCAAACATCTATTAGAACTAATAAATTCAGTAAAGTTGCAGGATACAAAATCAATGTACAGAAATTTGGGGTGCTTCTATATACTAATAATGAAGTAGCAGAATGAGAAATTAGGAAAACAATCCCATTTACAATTAAATGAAAAAGAATAAAGTACCTAGGAATAAATTTAACCAAGGAGGTGAAAGATGTGTACTCTGAAAACCATAAGACACTGATGAAAGAAATTGAATTGACACAAATAAATGGAAAGGTATTCTGGAGGAATTTATATTGTTAGAATGGCCATACTGCCCAAAGAAGTCTACAGATTCAGTGCAACACCCCATCAAAATACAAATAGTATTTTTCACAGAACTAGAACAAATAATCCTAAAATTTCTATGGAACCACAAAAGACCCCAAATATCCAAAGCAACCTTGAGATAGAAGAACAAAGCTGGAGTATGGACACTCCTAGATTTTGAACTATGCTACAAAGCTATGGCAATCAAAACAGTATGGTATTGTAACAAATATAGACACACAGAACAATGGAACAGAAGAAAGAGTGCAGAATTAACCCCACGCATATATAGTCAATTAATCTTGATGATCAAGGAACCAAGCATATACAATGGGGAAAGACAGCCTCTTTAATAACTGCTGTTGGGAAAACTGGACAATCATAGGCAAAAGAATGAAACTGGATCATAGTCTAATGCCATACACAAAAATAAACTCAAAATAGATTGAAGACCTAAGTATAAGACCTGAACCCATAAAATTCCTAAAGGAAAACATAGTAAACTTTGGGATATGAGCTTCAGCAATATTTTTCTGAGTCTGTCTCCTCAGGCAAGAGAAAAAAAGCAAAAATAAATGAGTGGGACTACATCAAACTAAAACAGTTCTGTACAGAAAAGGAAACCAGCAACAATGAAAAGGCAGCCTACTGAATGGAAGAGAATATTTGCAAATGATACATCTGATAAAGGGCTAATATCCAAAACATAGAAAAAACTCATACAATTCAACACCAATAAACCAAACAGTCCAATTAAAAAATGGGCAGAGGACCTGAATAAACATTTTTCCAAAGACATACAGATGCCAACAGGCACATGAAAAGATGTTCATCATCACAAATCATTAGGATAAACCAGTGTCACCTCACAGCAGTCAGAATATCAACAAGACAAGAGACAAGTGCTGGCGAGGATGTGGAGAAAGAGAGCCTCCTGCACTGTTGCTGAGAATGTAAGTTGGTTCAGCCACTGTGGAAAGCAGTGCAGAGATTCCTCAAAAAACTAAAAATAGAAATACCATATGACCCAGTAACTCCACTTCTGGGTTTTTACCTGAAGAAAACAAAAAAACCAACTTGAAAAGATATCTGCACCTCTATGTTAATTGCAGTGTTATTTACAGTAGCCAAGATATGGAAGCAACCAGAGTGCCCACTGATAGACGAATGGGTAGAGAAGATACACATGATGGAATATTACTCAACCATAAAAAAGAACAAAATCTTGCTGATCACAGCAACCTGGATGGACCTAGAGGGTATTATGCTAAGTCTAAGTGAAATAAATCAGACAAAGGAAGACAAATACCATGTGACTTCCTTATATGTGAACTCTAAAAAACAAAACAAACTCATAAACACAGAGATGAAACTGGTGGTTGCCAGAGGGAGGAGGTAGGGGGATGGGTGAAATAGTTGAAAGGAATAAAGGGGTATAAGACAATTATAAAATAAGTAAGTTTCATGGCTGAAAAGTACAGCATAGGGAATATAGTCAGTAATATTGTAGTAACTTTGTGTGGTGACAGATGGTAAGTACACCTATGGTGGTGAGCATTTTATAATGAATGTAATTGTTGCATCCCTATCTTATACACCTGAAACTAATATAATATTTAATGTCAACAGATTAATAAATTAAGTTAAATGAGTAGCAATAGCAACGACCTGACAAGGTGAAAGCAGTCCCTCCTGGTGGTCTCCCTACAGGGGTCTTCAGATGGCTGTGGCTACCAGGCCACCTCACAGTCAATTCTTCTGGCCCTGCCAGACTTCCAAGGCCCTCACCACCCCTCTCTGCTGGGAAGTTGTGCAGACAGCACCTAAGAGCATCCAGGGTACTAGCCCACCCCCCATCCATCCGCACATCCCTCCGTCTGCCTATTTAATCAGAAAAATTAATTCAAGTTGCAGTGACCCACCTGTGGACATGCCCAATGACCCTGAACTTGAACTAGTATTAGGGGCCTTGCTCTGGGCCAGCCTCAGAAGTGGGGCTGGGTGCTGTCAAGAGGTGTGTGATCCAGATGTGTTCCTTTTCAGCCCCTGGATATGTGGGGACCTTCAGGTGTGAGGCTCAGCACGTTACAGGTCCCATACACAGGGCCATCTTGGCCATTTATTCTCCTGGAGGGGAACCCAGACCCCCAGCCTAGGGCTCCATTATCTGCTCTGGGCTCAGCTTGCACAGGTCCAACCTGGCTATGCCGCCTTCAGGTGTGTGCTGCCTTGGACAGGCTGCTCAGCCATATGGTGCCTCAGTTTCCCCATCTGGGAGGTAGATAATGGTCATACTGTGTTGGTTAGGACTAGGTTTCACTGTATGTATAAGAAACTCCAAACACCAGGGCTTCAATCACATAGAAGCTTATTTCTCCTTGTGTACGATATGGAGGGGAGGTCTAGGTGCTGTGTGGTGCCCCAAGTTGGGAACCCAGTTGGGTGGGAACCCAGTTGGGGCCACCTCATGGACCCCACAGCTCTGGGTAGTGGGTGGCAGCCATGTTCCGGGCAAGGAGGCCAAGGTGGTCCCTTAAGACCAAAACTGCCCCACGATATGGGTTCTGACCCCACCCGGCCACACCTACCACCAAGCAAGGCTGGGCAAGCAGAAGCCAGCCAGTTTAGATGAGGAAAGTGAGTCAGGGTGGGGAGACTGGTCATTCAGATTCACGCACAGAGCAGTGAATGGAACCGGCACCTGGCTCCCAGGCCTGCTCCTTTGCCTCCCAGAAGGCCTGCTCCGTGGAGCACCTCCCTCTGCATCTCCACCCACCAGCCTTTCAGAGCAGGGAAGTCAGGAAGGCTGCAGGAAAGTGGTCGGAGGCGCACCTGCCCGTCTCCCCAGCTTCACCACAGACACTCCTGCCTTTTGGCTGCAGCAAACTTAGGGCAAAGCTGCAGACACACTGCCGCCCAAACTGGGGATCCAGCCTCCAGCGTGTGTGGGAGGGACCACAGGGTGGGCAAGGCAGGCTGTAGGGACAGCCTCAGCCACCAGACCCTCAGAACAACACCCAGGCATGTGGACAAGCTGCAGACAGTGGATTTCTCCTGCTAGGGTTGATGTCAGCACACAGGAGGGTGAACGAGGGCCTGCCTTCTGGCCTTGCAGGCTGAGGCTCTGGAGGGATGGAGCTTCAGGCCAAGCTGGGGAGAGAATTCAAACAAAATTACCTGCCAACACACAAAACCTCTCCACAAAACTCATGAGAAAGAAAATATTTATTGCTGAGTAAGCATTAAACCAGAACTCTGAGCACCCCAGGCAGCCTGCTAAAAGGTTGCAAAGATGGGTTCTTTTTACACTCAGGTCAACCCGCCATAGGGGGCTGAAAGGCCCCTGTGCTCCCCTGAGACCAGGAGGAGAAAAACAAACTCTAGACTGGAGTGGTGCCCTCACAGATGGCTCCCAGATCCACCGTCCTGGATGGTAGAACTGGCAGCATGCTTACTGAGCTTTTAAACAGATCTACACAAGAAGAGGAAAGAACTTGAATGTATAAGTTTTCTAAGGGAAATGCTCAGAGAAAAGGGTGGAGAAAAGTCTGTTTCCTTTTTTGCACCAGGGAATATTAACTATTCCCTTTAATTTCCATTTGTCATGAATTTCCATCTCACCTGCTCCACTGCAAGCCCTGTGGGGGACTCAGCAGGGCAGCTGCCCAGCCCTGTCCTGGCTCAATGGCCCTCGTGAGCACTGGGATTTCCCCCTGGGTTCCTGAGTTCTGCATTTGCAACCAGCCCCCATGAGGCCCAGGCTACTGCTGGGGACAAAGCCTTTGCATCCAGGGTCTGTGCGGTGCTGGGGAGACCGACAGTACTTCCTGTGCACCCTCAGGCTGACTGGAGCCCTGGTGGAGGAGGCGAAAGGAGGCAAGTCTGACAGATACCCCAGAGTCCCAGGAAATTTCGGACACATGAGCAAGAGACTCAGAGACCTGCTCAGGGAGTCCAGCCAAGTGGACTCTGGCAGGGTGCAGGGTGTGATGTCTGGACAGAGTGTCTTGGCATGGGGGTCCCCTAGAAGCGCTGAGGGTTTAGCTCTAGAAAAGCAGGAAGCCCGGGGCTGCATGTGGCCCCTGGATGAGGCCTATTTGGGGAAAAACTGGGCAGAGGGGCCCTAGACCCTGAGTCTCACAGCGATGGGGCCCCAAGGCCTGTGGGCATCTGCGTCTGTTTCCGCATGGGGGTGCTGCCTGCCTGTGACAGGTGGGCCCCTCCCTGCCTTCCCAGCCATGCCCACCTGGCTCCATCTGCTCCTACAGAATTTGGTCTCTGCTCTCTGGACCAACTCTCTGCTCTCCACAACCGCCATGCAGAGGCAAGCCACCCAGATGAAAGAGCCTTCCTTTGGCCACAACCTGAAGAGAGCACTGGTGTGGTCCTGGCTCCTGGGTTTGAGTTTTTTACCTCCCGACCCCTCAGAGACAGCGGGCTTGCACACATCACTCAGCACTGTCCAGTAAAAAGGTCAGGTTAGCCAGAAATGAGAACCAAATGCATCATTTAAAATTTACTAGTAGCCATGTTAAGGAAGTAAAAAGAAATAGGTAAAATAACCATTTCCATGCAATCTCATATATTGAAAATATTACCATTTCAACATGTAATCAGTGTTCAAATTATTGAGATATTTTACATTCTTTTTTATACCAAACCTCCAAACTATGGTGTCCAGTTCACACTGGCCATATTCAAGTGCTCAAAAGCCACAGGGGCCAGTGGGGAGCATATTGGGCCGTACAGCCCTGATGCAGGTCCCCGGTCAGACCCCTTCTCTGCCTTGGTCTCTGTCTCTTTTGTCTCCCAAATACACACGTGAACTCTAGACTAATGCTATGCAGGAGGGAAGGACACAGTTCACGAGGTGACCACACCCGAAGTGTGAATGGAAAACGTTTTTAAAAGCAGAATCATGACTTGTCCATAGATATAAAATGATCACTTGCCAAAGGTTTTATTTACTTGTTAATTCATGGGGGAGCCAACAAGATGTGCGGCTAGTTCAGAGGAGGATTCTGAGAGCAGATGTGTGGATGGGCACTCAGGAGTGCTGGTGGGAGCTTACCAGCTCTTGGGCATAGGACAGGGAAGCTCATCCTCCTCCCACTCGGTAACCGCCTTGCTCTTGGTCAGCAGCAGCATGCAGCACTGTAGGGAAGCTCAGAGGAGAAAGGAGGCAGAGACCCCACAGAGCCCGCCCGGAGATGCGCTGGGCGCCCCGGGGAAGAGACCTGCAAACTTCTTGGTCCATTTCAGATTCAACCACTGCTTTTTCCTCTGGAGGCTTGAATTATAAAGTTATCCCTCACTTTTTGAAATCAGTGTAGAATTTTAACACCCACTTGGTTCTGTTCACCCACTGTCCTGGCAGTGTGCATGGTTCCTGCAGCCCCAGGTGGCCTGGGGTGTGTTGGGGTGAGCTGGCGAGAGGCCTGGCCCATTCTCACTGCACAGCAATCACCCTTAGACCTCCTTGGCCGGCCCCACCCCATCAGTCACAGACAGGCCACCACTGCAGGCCTCGTTCAGAAACAATGTTTATTGGGGTGTCCCCGAGGATCTGGCCCTGGGTCACAGCCACCCCTGGGTCACTCTTCTCTCTCGTCCCCGTGGGTGATGATGTAGCAGAGGGACTTGTAGTCGATGTTTCCTGCCAGGTCCACGGGTGTCAGGGCGAACATCTGCTCCACCTGGGGGGGCAGTCCCATTCCCAAGTGAGCCCATCCAGGGAGGCCTGGGGCCGGAGTTCATGACCTGAGGGAGACTGGGACCCTCACCCTGACTGCTGGGGCTGTACTCTGGCCCTTGGCTTTTTCTGCCCCAAAGTCAGAACTCCTAGTTAATGGTTTTCTGTTGCCTGACTCTGGGCAGACTGGGCGGCGGGGGCATGAGTGGGCCATGGGTTGAAGGGCCCACCCTGGCCAGGGTGCACTGCCTGCTCTTCTCTGTGCCGCCCCCAATGTGTATGAGCCTCTTCCAGGCGCTGGGGTGTGTGATGCTTCCCCCAAAACCCAGGGCTCAGCACACCTAGCCCTCCCAGCCTGGCACCTCACCCAAACAACTGCCCCAAGGGAGCAGTGGGTTCCCAAGGCCTCCCACGCCCTGCAGGGTGAGGGCCCTGCAAAGGGGCCAGGGAGGGGTGTGGAAGTCCACAGGGGGTCCTTACCTCAGCCAGAGAGAACTTGTCCGCCTGGGTCAGGAGAAGCTGCTTGAACCTGTGGGGCATGGGGAGCAGGGGGAGAGACTGGGGAGTTGGCCACCCCCCAGAGCAGAGGGGGCCAAGGGCAGGCGGCCCCCCTGCTCAGGCCCAGTGCCCTTGCCCCGACCCCAGGCTCCACTTACTCCTCCTTGTTCACCACACCCTTGCCACTGGGGTCAAACACACGGAAGGCACTCAGGATGGCTTCCTCGGGGTCTGTCCCTGGGAGGCCGAGGGAGCCAGGTGAGCCCACGTTCCAGTCTGCCCAGCCCGACCCAGCAGGAACTCAGGGTGCAGGGGGCCTCCACATCCCAGAAGCAGTGGGAGGGTGCTCCTGAATGTACAGTGCCCCTTGGGGCTCAGGGGGTCACCATCTGTTGTCCTTCTGAGGTAGGCAAGCCTGGCTGGGAGACCAGGATTTGATCTCCCATTTCCCAACCCAAAGCGACCAGTGAGGTGACTGGTGCCCATGAGTCCAGGTGTGTGAGCAAGGACCAGTTGAGAGCTGGGCAGGGCTCAGGTGGGATCCAGGTAGGGTTCAGGTGGGGTTCAGATGGAGCCCAGGTAGGGCCCAGGTGTGGTCCAGATGGGGCCCAGGCAGAGTTCAGATGGGGTTTGGGCAGAGCTTAAGCTTGCTGTCCCGCCAGAGCATCCAGCCCTGCCCAGGCTTACCATTCAGCTTTTCCCCAAAGAGTGTGAGGAAGACTGTGAAGTTAATGGGGCCCTTCCCCTCCTGCAGCATGGCATCCAGCTCCTCCTCAGGGACACCTACCTTCCCTGTGGGGAGGCACAAGACGGCCTCAGGGACCCTGGGCATTCCTAAGCAGGGCCCAAGCTGCCCTCCCCCCTCCCCAGTGGCAGCTCTGGGGAGTGAAGGGTGGAGTGGACGGATGGTGTGACAAGAGGGTTGGGGTGGGAGGTGACGGGAGGGAGGTGTGAGCCAGTGAAAGGGAAGGCAGGGCCTGGCCCACAGAGTAGGCCTGAGCAGGGCCCCTGCAGGAGCAGGGCACCCGGTGGGCACTCACCCAGCTGGGAGTAGGTCTCCCGAAGGTCCGACTTGCAGATGATGCCATCGCGGTTTTGGTCTATGCAGCTGAAGGCCTGTGCAGTGGGAGGCCAGTCCCCTGGAGGGAGCGGTTCCCACCCCAGGAAGGTGGGAGATGGGGGAGTCCTGGGGACTGAGGAGCAAGGACAGGGACCAGGACCACTGACCTATAGAGAAGAGGGGTACAGGCAGGGCATGGTGCCAGGACGGACCCCAGACTGTGGGGGACACTCACTTCCTTGAACTCCTGGATCTGGGCTTGCTCAAACATGGAGAACACGTTGGAAGAACCACGTTGGGCCTGCTTGGTGGCTGTGGCCTTGCCTCGGGTCGCCGCCTTCCTGCTGGCCTGCAACCCTGGGAGTGGGCTGGGGTCCTCTTCCCGGCTTCCCAAGGCTCCCCCCATGCATTCCCCAGAGCATTTCCAGGAGAGGCTGTGTCAGGGTCCTCTTCCTACCCCTGCAGCCCACCCCCCCCTGGGCCCAAAGCAGGCGCACGAGTTGCTGGCTCTGCTCCCCCAACCTGAAGCCCAGCACCTGGGAAGCCTCTGGCCTGGTGCCCCCCACCTGGCACTCACCATCTCTGCAGCAGCCTGGTCACTGCAAGGGGCCTACAGCCCCCTTTATTAAGTCTCAGCCTTATCACCTGGAGCACCAAATAAGGACAGGAGAAGAACACAGGCCCAAACTTGGCAGCCCTGCCTGGGCTGGGGGATGACAGGGCCCCAGGCAGATACCAGCCACATTCCTGCTGACCTTCAGGCCCCCAGCGTGTAGCACTCGGGTGTCCACCCACCCGGCAGCAGTGGGTACAAATGCCTCCCAAAGGCCAAACAGGCCTGTGCTCCTTACCACTCGCCTGCCAAATGAGGGGCCACTGAACGGGGGCCCTGTTACCCCTGACTGTCCTCCTGCAGAGCCAGCCCAGAACCTACCTGGCCTGAGAAGTTAGACAAGGGCAGGTCCCGAGCCTCCACTGCACTTGGGAGGGCACTGGGTGGCTCTGATGGTGGCCTCTGGCCTGAGACCCCCAGGGATTCCCAGAGATTTTGGTGAAGAGGCTTGGCCCTGGCTTCTAACCAGGGGCAGAGGCAGTCCTAAGCTGGCTATTACCCCAAACAGAACCTGCATGTGCTGCTTTTGGACCATGGAGCACTGCCTGGACCCTAAGCAGCCACTTAAAACTCCTGTGAAAGTGGGTCATGGGCCCTCATGGGGGCTCAGCCATGGACTGAGGGACCCAGGCACCCTTAGCTGTCCTGCAGCAGCACCTCCCAGTCTCCTTGCAGGTCCAGGGCAAAGAGGGGCTAGGGGGCTGGGGACTTTCTAGAACAGAAGGGGTGGGCCACTGGCTGCCCCTGGTCCCAGCTCTGCAAGGCTGCCCCTTGGCCCTGGTGAGGAACGCAGAAAGCTCAGCTGGTAGAGCAGGGAGGGCTTCCTGTCCATGGCCTAGTGCCCCTCTGTATAACAAGGAAGGATTTTATAACATGGCCATTCCTCTGCTGAAAATAAATTCATAGGACATATAACAGAGAATCTGAAAAAAATCATACAGATTCCCTGAACTGTAACAAAGGACAAGCAGGAAGTAACCTGTATTAAAATAAGATTCAGTGTGTGAGCAGCGATGATGAAGTAACTGGATATGTGCACAAGCTCCTCAGGCATGAATCCAATTCAAGAGCACTGAGAAGGGAGAGGCAGTCCCACCCGAGATGCACCAGAGAAAGAACATCCAGGCAGGGTGGGACTGCTCCAGAGTGCCTCTCTCTGTAGGTTCTACACAAAACACGGTCAGCCCAGGTTTGACAGGAAGTCTCTCTGAGAAGTGAGTGTATGCTGAAGCCATACAGTGTGTGTTTGCGTGCAACCGTGTCCATGTGGGAGAGCGCACTAGGCCCCCAGCCTGGCTGTAGAAGTGCCACAGCATAGGCCCGCCATTGAGGAGCATGTGTAAGCACCTGGGAAGTGACATGACTTCATGTACCCCTGACCCTCAGGCACTGTCCCGACCCTAGTGGCTCCAAGGGGTTCCTGCTGAGGCCAACCTGCAGCAGGACAAGCCCCCAGACGTCAGCCTCAACCCATGGACCCCCCCCACTCCTTCCCAGACACTCCTGGGGGCTTCTGGAGACCTGAGCTCCTGAGCAATTAGAAACCAGCAGACCCACCATCTGCATCCCACAAGCAGTCTCACCCCACCCACCCAGGCCACCCCATTTCTGTTCCTACAGACTGTTCTGTTGCTCAGCACAGCCCAGAGTAGCTGGCCTGAGGGCATGGTGAAGTCCAAGACATGCCTAAGCCTGAAAGCATCCTTGTGCGTGTGAGCATGTCTATACACTGTCCCACAGTCCTGTGCACAGAGGTCAAAGAATGGTGGACAAGGCCATGCTCTACCCTTTTTAAAACTTTTAATTAAAAAAATACCACACAGTCCCACCCACAGTGGCCACGGAGAGAATGGTGTGGTACAGGGGGGTCTGGGGAGCGGAGAGGGGCCCAGGTGGTCCCTTGGGCTCAAGCTGTGCTGCCCTGGGAGCAGACTACATCCTGGAGGTGCTCACAGGCCTGCCTGGGGGGTGGGGGTGGGGGCTTCTTCTTTTCCAGGGCCCCCCAGGGTAGGGGCTTTGGAGGCTGTCTCCTGAAATGGCAGTATGGGAGGGAAAAGGGACTGCCATCTCCAGTCCTCAGGGTACCTGCAGCCTCCACTTCCAACAACCACACGAGGCAAGCAAGCAAGTGCCCCCCGCCCCCTGGGGAACGCTAGGTCTGGCAGCAACCTAGGTGGTGAGGGGGGTGCTGCTTCTGTGCTCGTTGAGTTCCCAGGGAGGCCAGGCCACAGCAGGGTCCAGAGAGCACCTCCTTCCCCGGAGTTGCTGCCCAGGCATGGCCGAGCCAGGCCGAAAGCATCGGGAGGCAGGCACAAAGTCCTGAGTGAGCAATTCTCTTCTGGGTCCTCGATTCCAGCAAGAAAGGTGAGGGGCTTTGGGGGGGTCTCCATTCCTGCTCATCTCAGCTTCCATCCCAGTCAGGGCTCTAGGGCTGTCCCATCAACTGCATTTGGGAGAAGAGGACTGCCGGGAGCCTTTTCCCACCTTCCAGCAGTGGTACCGGGGATGGGAGGTGCCCGGGGTCCTTACAAGAAGTCTCCAGACCGGGCCAGGCTGGGAGCGCCTGCAGGGGAGCGTGTCCTCTGAAGCCCAGGTCCAGCGGCCGGCGGTCTGCAGCGCTCCACGTGGCCTGTGATCTCACTGGCCCAGCATGCAGGCCTTCTTACAGGCCACCGCCGAAACCAGGGCCGCGCCCCGGCCGCTGCCCTCCTCCGACTCGATGAAGGTGATCTCGCAGCTGGGCGTCAGCCTGCGCACGCTGGAGTGGAACCGCTCCTTGAAGCTGGCGGGAGAAACAGCAGTGCTGCGATGCTTTCCACACGGCCTCCCCGCCCACCGCCAGGGCCAGGCGCAAGCCCAGAACCGCGTCCCCTGCCTCTGGGGCGGCGCGCGGGGAGTGAAGCCCCTAGGCACGTGGAGGACGCCGTCCGGGCCGCGCCCCGCGGCGGGGCTCACCTGGGGTGCAGCTTGTACACCGAGCCGTCCACGCCCACGGTGATGCGCATCACGTCCTCACTGCGGCTCTCCCGCATGCGGTTGATGACGCCCGCCAGCCCCGCGGCGCACATGCGCGCGGCGCGCGTGGACACGCTCTCGCAGGCGCGGCGCACCAGGTCGCAGTCGGCGGCCGAGGCGCGCAGCCCCAGCGTGCTCAGGATGTTGTAGATCTGCTTGCGGTCGCCCGAGTCGCTGCGGGGGGCGGGCGGCGTCGCTGGAGGATCGCGGCCCGGCCGGCCCGACCCCACGGCGGCGGCCTTGTCCCTCCCGCTGCCCACCGCAGCCCTGCACAACGCCGGGACTCCGGCTCTGGGGGCAGCTGTCCCGCCCGCAAGGCCCGGTAGGCACCAAAGCCCAGGGCTGAGCGCTCTAACCGGGGCGACGCAGTCACGCCTCGAGCTGTTGCGTGGATGAGGTAACGACGTCCACGCAGATGGGGGGCCACGGGAGGGCCAGGCGGGCTCGGTCAGCTGCCCAGAGGCGAACTCCACTGTGGGACAGGGGGCGGGCCGGAGGGCGCCCCGCCCCGTGAGCCCCCCAGTCCCACCCGCAGCCCCGCCTTCGGGGCCCCATCTCTGTGCCTCGACCCCGCCCCGAGCCCTGCCCCACCTCCCACGGGCTCTCACCCCACCCCCATCCCAGGGCCCCGCCCCAGGACCGAGCCCCGCCCCGAGTCCTGCCCCCGGCGCCCCACCAGGGGACCTCTCCCCCGGAGCCTCCTCACTCCTGCCCTGCCCTGGCCCAGCCCGCCCACACGCGGAACCCCGGCCTCTCCCAGTGCCCGATGCCCCACCCCTGCGCACGCCCGCTGTACCCCGCTCGCGCCCGCGCACCTCTCCACCTGCGACACGAAGCGTGTTTCGAAGGCGCCGCGCGTGCGCAGCTGCTCCGAGGCCTTCCCGTGGAAGAGCAGGTTTTCGTCCACGAGCTTGAGCAGCACAAGCCTCACTAGCTCGCCCATGTATTTGCCGCCGATGAGCTTCTCGTACCTGGAAGGAGGGCAGCTGGTCAGCCCAAGCAGGCCCGGGAGGAGCCTCCGTCGCACCAGGGAGGTCCCCACGCACCACCGTCGCCGTCGTGGCCACGAGGAGGCGCGTGAGGCGCTGAGACACCCCTCGGCAAACCTCGGCTCGTGCCGTTCCCTCATTTGTCCGCCGTGCTTTAAGCCCGCCCAGAATTAGGAACGAACTTTGGCACCTCGAGAGCAGGCCCGGCGCTTCCGCGGGGCCTCGGGCAGACCTTCAGAGACCTTCCTCCTGACGGGCCCTCCCACGGCCGCGAGGTGGGGTGCTGTTCTCATCGCCTACTTATGGCTGGTGACACTAAGGTTCAGAGGAGCTAGTGGCCGGCTTGGCCATGCCTCTGCAGCCCACAGGGAGCTCATGTGCTCTTGGAATCCACCAACTGCACCTTGGCGCTCCGCAGACACGGACCTCTGTATTCTCATCTCGAAGCACATTGAACACCACTGCCCAGTCAAGACCGGTGAGTTGGGGGAAGCTAAGGAAGGGATCGGCGCGTGCCAGGCGCGCGGGCAACGAAGGTCAGCAAGTGGCTCAGGAGCGCGGAGGGTGCTTCTCAAGTGATGTTCTGCCAACGCGTTTCCTTCCGCAAAATACCACTGCACTTTGGGGAGCTCTGGGTTAAGCCCAGCTAACGTTGCTAAGGCTGTCAGAGCCTTCCTGTCACCTGTCTGGAGGGGGGAGGTTCCGGCTCATCTAAGGACTCATCTAAGGGCACCCCCTGTTTTTGAGGACTGAATACCTAACTGTTGTTGGTTAGAGTTCACAGAGGGGCAGGACGTGCAATAAGCTGAGGGAAGACGCGGGCCAGCCTTCAGAGAGGCTATCAGTTTTCCCAGAGCTGTTTGAAAACAAGCCCATCATTGTCTGGGTGCAGGAAAGCGGTGCTTACAGCTGCTGGCCTGGGTTCAGCGAGTTCTCGTCCACCACACGGTCGTACTCCAGCAGAAACTCGTCTAGCTCGCCCGAGTCCCCAAAGGCGCCCCACTCGGTGTTGACGCACATACGGCCCTCGTCCCCTTCCACCAGCTCCACATTCTGCATCTCCTCCATGTAGCAGGCATTGCAGCCTGTGCCTGCCAGGAGTGGGGGGCGCCAGCGTCAGGCCCACCTCCTGCCTGCAGGAAGCCCTATGCCCTATCTTCCCAGCTTCCAGGCTCCTTCCACACCCACTATGTGAAGGGTGTCCTTGAACCAGCCAGAGTCATGGAAAGGGCTTCTCCCAGGCCTAGAAAACCTGGGTTTGCTGTGTGACCTCCGGTAGTGACCCACCTCTCTGGGCAGCTCCTTTTCCCCAATAGGGGAGAGTAACACCTCCTTCCCTTATCTGGGTAGTTGGGAGGATTGGCTGTCAAAAGGCTTTGCCAGCTAGAGGTAGGTGTGGGATGTTAGGACTTCTTCATGCCTATGCACCACCCTTGTTTTTTGGCACTTTCTGTGCATGTGTTGAAGCTTCCCTGCGCTGTGCCCCATTTCCAGGGGGTGCCCAGAGATGAGGCACAGTGTGGACCCCAGGAAGCAGCACCCAGGATCCTGCAGATGGGACAGGATATGGAATTTGCAGTTTGCAGGGTCCCGTGCAAAGTGAAAACATGGCATGCTTTGTTCACAATCATCAAGAGTTTCAAAATGGTGACAATAGAGTGTCAATCTGAGCATGAGTGCATGGGCTGCACGCCACGCTGCCATCAACGGCAGCAACACAGATGCTGGCCCGGAGACTGCCTGCTGTGAGTCCAGCCCCAATGACAGCCACCTTTCCAATTTTTTGTGGAGAAAAAAACAAATCCAGATTTGAATGTGAATTCACCCAATTTTTAGATCTTGGTAATTACCATAAACATATTTAAGCGCTGGGCAGAGTAACCAAGAGTGTTTGCAGGGCAGATATGACCACAGGCCACCTTCTGCCACCTCTATGCAGGAGGCACATGTCTGTGGCATGCAGCTGCAGGGCTCAGGTGGGGCGCTATGGGTAGCCAGACCCCACAGCTGCCCCAGGCAGCTCTGGAGGGGAGGGCCCCTGGGGGCATGCCAGGGCTACTGGAGCTCTGTTTGGGCGGTGGACTTAAAGACAACTTCCCATCTGAAGGGTGATCTGGAAGGAGACTCTAGAAGCAAGAGGAGAGACAGGCTGGCTGTAGCTCAGGCCCCAGCAGAGTTAGAGATGGGCTTCTGAGGGCACAACACACAACCCCTCAGGGCTGACTCGGGCATGGAAGCAGACAACTTCATCACTGACTTTCTGGGTAACCAGGCCCCTGAGCATCCAGGGAATTGCCTGCACACTGTGTGCCCAGCAGATAGCTGATCAGCAGGGTTGCTCCTCAGCGAACACTCCCGATGCCTCCAGATGTCTGGGAAAGGCCTTGGGTTGGTGTGGAGGGCTGGCTGGGGCAGCACAGCCCCCTTTCCTGGCACCTGCTTCCACTGGGGCTGGGGCATCTCTGCCCAGGCTTGGTAAGAACCCCCAGGAAGGGGTGCTTATCCTCTTCCACTTGGACAAATCTGTCCAGTTAGGTCAGTTTACCAGGTAAGGTGGCTGATGGGCCAAGTGGTCACACAGCTGTGTGCCGTTTGAGGTAGGGCCATGCAGGTGCTGAAATGCTTCCTTCCAGTAAAGAGCTCCTGCATTCAGGACACCCCCACCGCTCCCCAAGACTGCCTGGGCTCTGGAACCTCAAGGGTCCATGCCTGGCCCACAGCCCCTGTTCATCCGTTCCAACTGCTCAGGACTTGGGCTCCACTCCTCAGGGCCCAGGCAGAGGTAGGTGGAGGCCTTGTGCAGCTCTGTAGATGGGAGCCTCAACTTTGTCTGTGGTTGTCGTGGGTCCAGGCCAAATGTCCTGGACAGGGCAGGGTGCACTTCTTACCCACAATCATGCCAACCTCACACCGGCGGTCTTCATAGTAGCAGGAGATCATTGTGGCCACGGTGTCATTCACCATCGCCACCACATCCATTTCAAAATCCTGCCAAAGGTGCAGAGGCAGTGGTGAGGGAGTGGAGTCTCATCTCAGCCTGCCCAGGCCAGGCAAAGGAGGCCAAGAACCCTTCCGGGGCAAGCTCAGAAGGCTCTCCCTGGCATCCTGGCCTGGGGGTCATGGCAGTCTTGGGGCCAGGAGCAGGCACCACCTCACCCCTCTCCGTTTGATGGCATCCCGCAAGAGTCCCACGATGTTGTTCCCCTCTGCTCCTGAGGCCTTGAAGCCCTTGGTCCAGTTGAGAAGGATACCCTGAGGGAAGAGGTGGGCTGCTGATAAATGCTAGGGGATGGGGAGCTAGCTCGGACCACAGGGACATGTACCCCACTTTGCAGTTGAGGAAACAGGCTCAAAGCAGTCACATAACTTTGAAAAGTGTTGGAAACAATTCTCTAGGAATATCTCATTTCTGCAGGAAATAAGGACAGCCCCCGTGCTACCTTGGGGTATCCTTGCCACCCTATCCCTGACCCTGCCAAGGACCAGTCCCCAGCCAGCACGCGTGGGCCTGTCCGCAGAACTGGGCATTGCTCAGGGCCCTGCTGACTGACTAGTTCCTAGATTCCAGCCAGTCTGGGAATATTTGTATAGGAAAGCCCAGAGTCGTCATGCTGGGGTAAGGATGAGGTCCAGAGGGGAGCAGCCCAGTGTAGGGCCTGGGCTCCTCTCCCATAGTGCCCACAGGGGTGAAGGTGCCACCTGGCCCTCAGGGCACTGGGGACGGGGGCCTGGAAAACCAAGGCAGCCTGGAAAACTGCTCCTGCTCCTGCCCGTGGTGCTGGGCTGGCCCTGTGGACCAGCGAGCGGTCTCATGTGTTCTGTGTGCTCACACGTGTAATTGACCTGTGTGTGTGTGCATACATGTATGATGTGTGCATGTGTGTATGGTTATAATTGATATGTAGCAGTGACACGTGTGGACGTTGACATGTAATTGGTCCATGTGTATACATAGGTATGTACATTTTTATAAATAAATTATGTGCATATGTTTATAATTAACATGAGTGTGTGGGTTTGTGTGTGTGTGGACAATTTACATGTGTGTGTGTAACTTACATGCATCTATATGTGTAATTGACATGCGCATGTGTAACAGTGGCAGGTCACCTGCAGGGAGCAGGCAGGTGGAGCCTCAGATGGCCCACAGTGACAACATGCAGTCATGCTGGAGCTGGCCGCCTGGGACAGCCCCTGTGCTGCTGCCAGTGTCCACGGTGGGTGAGGTGCAGCTCAGTGCCCTGACGGGCCATGGTGTGGCAACAGTGTGCACGCAGGGCCTGCGGGCAGGCTTTAGACAACTCTTAAGAATCAACCACCACTACAATGTCCTCAAGTCTCATGAAAGGTACAGAGCCACTGTTTGAACCCAAGCCTGTTTCCCAGCGTGGGGGCTGCATCTGAAGGCAGAGTTCATGGGGCACCTTTGTCTGGGGAGTGTGCCCCCATCCACCCCCACCTCAGTCCTACCTTGTCAATGTCTTCGTGCCTCACAGGAAAGGAAAAGGTAAAGCCCAAGGGCAGCTTCTTGTGTTTCATCTGATGCTTGTCCAGGAAGTCGGAGATGCACTCGGAGATGTAATCGAAGAGCTGGAGACACACACAAAGGGCACTCCTGGGCCTGTGCCCTAGGGCTCCTCAGCCTGGGGGAGCCATGGGTGCCAGGAGAGTTCCCCGCCCCTGATGGCCCTTTCCTTCTCTGATACCAGCTGCTGATGGCAATTCCAGGGACAGGGTGACATCAGGACAGGGCTGGTCCCCAGCCCAGCTGTGTCCTGTCCATGTGTTCCTCCCAGCTGGGCCCAGTGGCATCAGCCTCAGGCTTTGCACAGAGGTGCCTCCCTAGCTACTGTTTGTCTCCAGCACCCAGAGTGTCCTTTGCTACCTGGGGGTGTCCTTGCCACCCCATCCCTCACCCTGTCAAGGACCAGTCCCCACCCAGCACGCATGGGCCTGTCCACAGAACTGGGCATTGCTTGGGGCCCTGCTGACTGACCAAGCTGCCTGCTGGGTGCCAGCCAGCCAGGCCCCCATACCATCTGCCACCTTGATTCATACCCAGGCTCCAGGGTGTGGGGGCGGCAAAGGCCAGACCACCATGGGCCTCCTGCCTCAAAGCCCCTCAACGCTCTGGCTCTGCCCCTTTCCCCAAAGCCAGTATCTTTCTTTTATTGTTACTTTTATGTCAGACTTAAGATGGTTGAATTATTTCACTTTAATTTATAAGCATTACATTACTTCCCATGAAAGAATCCAACTGTGTATCTGATTTCAACTGGCCAAACTCCAGCTGGTGATTCTGGACGTTCAAGATAAACCCTAAATGCCACTTGACCTTCCAGCAGTTGACATCGTGGTCATCCTCTGGATGATCAGCAGGCCCCCGACCTCTCAGATGCCACGTTTGCGGGGAGTCCACAGCAGGGAGCCTTGTGGCACCTCCATCTGGCAGGTCACTCATAAAGACAGGACACCTTTGCATCAGGCCCCCAGACACGTCCTGACTCCTGCTCTGTGGCCAGGCGTGGCATTTTCCACCTGGGATCTTTCTGTCGCTTTTCCTCACAACTCTCAGGAGCAAAGAGGCTTCACAAAAAGCTTGCCTTTAACCCCAAAGCAACACACGTGAACACCTACTCCGTCTAAAGCTTGTATTTTCCCCAGTTTCCAATAGAGCCGCTTAGTGGGGGCCCTGCTGCCTGCACAGACAGCATGGCTGCAGTCAGCCCACTCGGTGTCCACGCAGTTGGGGACGAGGGCTGATGTGCGGGGAGGAAGGAGAACACATGGGCTGAGTGCCGGCTGGCCCGGTGTGTTCTCTCTGTTGCCCTTCGCGTTTCTGATTCTCGGGGGAAACGTGTCAGGCGTGCAACCTGATGGAGCCATGCCCGGTGGCTGCCCTCTAGGCCCCTCAGCTGCTTCCCAGGGCCCACTGAGGCTGGGTGACCCTCCCACCTCTGGTGGACAGGTGTGCCCTCCAGGACTAGCCCAGCTTTGAGATCGGGGGTGGTCTTGACCCCTGCCTTTGGGCCCCCAAGCCCCCAGGACTGTGGACCCAAGCCCTCCAACCCCATGGCCTCTCAGCCCCATGAAGCCCCAGGCCCTTTGCCCCACTGGCCCCCTGATCCCCATTCTCTGGCCCCCAGCCCAAGCTGCTCACCATCTCAGCGGTGCCGGTCATGGCGTCCTCGGGGATGGAATACATCTGGTGCTTGGTCTTCACATTCCACTGCCCCGCCTCCCCCTCCCCCACCTTCACCAGCATCACCCGGAAGTTGGTGCCGCCCAGGTCCAAGGAGAGGAAGTCCCCGACTTCTGCAGCCACAGGGAGAAATGAATCAGCCTCGGGGTACCCCAGGCGGGACCCCCAAGGCCAGGAGAGGAGAAGGGGACCAAGAGAGCTGGACAAGAGGCTAGTGAAGCCAGACACCTGGAGGACACAGAGGAATCTGTGGTAGGAACCAAAGGGGAGCTGGGGAAGTCAGTGGGAAGCCCCTGCCTTGGACTGAAGTCACTCTGAGCCCAGGGCCCACCTGACCTAGTTAAATGGCCCAACTCAGGAATGGGCAGGGTGACCACAGGGAACCGATCTCACTGTGGGATGAGAAAAGCCAGCTTTCCTGAGGCCAGAGCAAGAACCGCTGTGTCTGGGACCAGCGTCCTGGGGCCCTCCCTGCTAGGCCTGTGGACAGCTGCCTCCAGTCGAGGAGCCTGGTTCCAGTTGGGTCCCATTCAACTCGCCCTGAGCTGTGGTACCTGAGCCTTCAGGGGTGGAGCGCACATAGGTGGGCAGCATCTTCACGCTGGCCTCCTCGTGGGTCTCCAGCCTCAGGCCACGGTCCATTTCCTTCTGCATCCGCCTCATCACCTTCTTCAGGTCTTTCTCCTGCAGCTGGAACTCAGCCAGGATCTGCTCCACCTGCACAAGGAGAGGGCGGCAGCACCAGGTGGGGAGGGGCCGCCGGAGCCTGACACCAGCATTTCCTGCACCCGGAGGGGGTCACTTACCCTCTGACTCTTGGTCCAGGGAGACCTGTCATTGCAAAGTACCACACAGAAAACCAACTGAAAAGTTAGAACAACAATGTTCCAAAACCAGCAGCAAATGAACGTGGCCTGGGCAGTGGGAAGGTGAGATGCAGGGACAGGGGGCAGCTGGGGGGACTGCAGGTGCCAGCCCAGCAGAGGAAGGTGCTAGCCCAGGGCTGGAAGAGTGTGTCTGGAGGGCGATGGGCAGCTGGCATTCTAACTCCAGGAGTTCACGCCAAGAGGATAAATGGGCCAGTGTGCACGCTGTGCATGAGGGGAAATCAAGGCAACACTACTTGGAGCCTTGTCTGGTTGAGGAAAGCGTGGCTGTCCATGGGGTAAGGCTCAGGCTGTCCAGGGCAGGGCCCCTATGTGCAGACAGGGGGAAGGCCTTGGCCCAAAGCTCAGAGTCAGGCCACTGCCACGAGAATGGGTGGCCTGGGAGGCGCTCCTGGCACACCTTCTGGAGTTTGGCCACCACCCCACCTGCTCAGTGTGTCCCAGGAAACTGGACACCACCCTGCCCTGTGTGTGGACAGGTGTGTTAGAGCCCTGACCCTGGGCACAAAAGCATGCATTTGTGGAGGGAAGGCTGCTTTGATTCATGGGCTTTTTGGTCAAAAAAGGAAAGGAAAGACCCTCAGATGAGGCCTTTCTTCACAAACCTCATGCCCTAGGCAGCAGGGTGCCATGGGACTCCAGGGAGAAGACTCGATCTGCCCTTCTTATGCAGACTTTAGATCAAACACTTTGTTGGGTGGGGGCTGAGGGGATGCAGCACATTAAGGGAAGGCTTTAAGAGAAGTCACTTCCGGCCATGGTAAGAGGGAAGAATACTGTAATACAGGCCTACCTCAGGGAAGAAGAACAATCCCAAATGAATAGTCTAAACTCACAATTAACGAAACAAGAAAAAGAAGAACAAATGAGGCCCAAAGTCAGTAGAAGGAGGGGCATAATAAAGATTAAAGCAGAAATAAATAAAATTGAGAAGAATAAAACAATCGAAAGAATCAATGAAAGCAGGAGCTGTTCTTCGAGAAAATAAACAAAAATAGATAAACCCCTAGCTAGACTTATCAAGAAAAAAAAGAGGGTCTACACACATAAACAAAATCAGAAATTAGAAAGGAAAAATCACTACAGACACCAAAGAAATGCAAAGAATTATTAGAGACTACTATGAAAAATTATATGCTAACAAACTGGATAACCTAGAAGAAAT
>JAQQAC010012171.1:18260722-18312706 GCA_029783875.1 Phataginus tricuspis | reverse complement strand
ATGGCATTATTATCACCACTTCCCAGTGAGATCATGGTGGGGGGTGAAGGCATGACCCACAAAGGCCTGCACTTACCATTCTGCAAGGGGTCCTTGGCACAGCCTCCTGCCAAGGACAGGAGACAAGGCAGTCCCAGGACCCACCGCATAACTCTGCCCTCCCTGGCCACAGGGGACTGGACTGTCACCTGATCCAAGAGCAGTCACACTGCACGAGGTCCGAGTGCTGGGGGCGGCCTCCCAGGAGAGACCTACCCAAGAGGGACTACCTGAAGCCGTGGGTGGTTTTACTGAGGGCCTCAATGTGGCAGGCATTAACCTCTCCCAAAGGACAGCCTTGCAACCCCTTCCTGGAGTGAGGCAGAGATGGGGTGCACACCTGGCTGAAGAATCTGGGAAGCGGGTGGGGCACTCTCCTTCTCTCCTGTAACTCCTGGACAGGAGCTCCACAGCAGCCCTGCCAGCCCTGCCCCCAGAGGCACCTGCCCACCCTGGGACCTGTAAACCTGCACAACCCCTTGCACACTTCCGCAGAGTGTCAGACTCAAAGTCCTGAGCTTTGCTCTGATTGGGCGGCCTACCTGATGGCCGTGGATGGCCTGCATTGATTGGCTGAGGCCTAGCTCTGGTGCTTATCTGTGAACCAGTCGCAGTGGCAATAGCAACGGGCTTGTGTTGACTGGCTCAGACCTCCGGGGGCTCACATGGAGGAGGGGGCTGCTCAGAGTGCAGATCGGGGGTGGGGGGTTGGGCAGGGTGTTCTGTGGGCTGGGCTCACAGGGTGCTTGGTGGGGGCTAAGCTCCTGAGCGTTCAAATTCTTGGTGATGACTTCTGTGATCTCTCCCATCCTGCTTTCTGCTCTTGGGGGTCCTGGGAACCAGGCTGCCTTTAGGCTGACGACCCTTTGGTGGTGGCCGGTTCTGCCCCTCTTCCTATCTGCAGACTTTCTCCCACTTTATGTGGGAGGTTCAGCCATTTAGGTCAAGCCTAAATGACCATGTGCCCAGCTTGGGCCACACATTCATCTCTGGACTGCCCCTAGAGATGATGGGGAGCTGCCCGGAACACCCCCCTTGGGATGATGGAGAGGCCCCAGCGGATGCAGCGGCAGAGGGGGCAACTTCACCTGTTTTATCCCTCCAGCTGTGGGGCTTCAAATGTGGGAGCCCCTAGTGGTGAATTGGTCTAGTGTAAAGCACCTCCTAGAGGGGTGGGGCCTTCCCCAGAACTGGAGAAGGGTGGCAACACCGGAAGCTGCAAAATTAGGCCTCCATGAGTTGGAAAACTGCTTAGATACCTTAGGGGGCCGTGTAGCGGCTGGCATTGTAGGGTCTCTTTTCATTGAGATAGTGGAAAATGTTATACAGGAGAAAGGATTACCGAGAGGGTTAGGAAGAAGAGAGAGGGACTTAGGCAGGGGAGAGACACCCTTTGGCTTCCCTTGGAGGAGCTGAGCGTTAGCCTATGGGATGCCTTTAAAGAAGAGAGACAGTTAACTGAAAAGACAGGAAGATTCCTTAGCAGCAGCGAGGGGGGAGGCAGCAGGAAAAGCCGCGTTGCAGGAGGCCCTGCGGGGAGGGGCGGGACAGAGTGGTGCCTTCAGCCCCAGAGACGGAGGAGGAGCCCCGGGGGGGGAGGCGGGGAGAAGAGGAGGAGGGGGGGCCATGGGCTGATCTGCTGCGGAGGCCACTGCCTGAGGTACCAGCCTTTCCTGTCTTAAAGGCCCGCCCAGCTGTAATTAAGAAAATAAAAACAAAACAACCGCGGGCTCCTCAGGGGAAGAAGCCACCCCTCCTCAGGTTGTGGACCACCCCATGCTCCGTCCCTATACTACCCAGGATGAGCTGGTGGACATGAGAGTCCAGTATAGGAAGAGACCATCAGAATCTCTGCCTATCTGGCTTTTACGTCTCTGGGATATGGGGGTGGAAAACATTGTTGTGTCGGGTACTGAGATGAGTAGAATGGCTTCCGTGACGGCTCACCCCTCCCTCCAGCAGCTGTTGCAAAATGCCCTTCACACCTCAGGGAATCAGACCCTCCTGGAATGGCTGACAGCTGCCATCAGGGTAGTTTGGCCTGATCAGGGTGATTTACCATATTTCCCCAGTAGTTGGAAAATGTATGCAGAGCTCCAACAGGTACTGTGGGAATTGGGTATGAAAAATATCGTCTATAATATGGACCCCCAGGGCCCCGATGAGGAGGTGTTCACTACAGGAATGAGAAACCTGGGTCTGCATACAGCTCCACATCTCTCTTTGGGTCCCCAGTGAATACTCTTGCCCCCCACCTAGGGCAACGCATAAGCGAGGCTACTCGTACTTGAGCAGATCTGGGGGAGGTTAAAACAATAAGGGCACGGAGGGAAGTACGGGCCACGACTGAAAGGAGAGGTGCAAAAGGCCCCGTGAAGGTCTCGAGGACCCAGATGTGGGTTGATTTGATAAAGCCCAGGGTAGAGAAAGAAAAACTCGATGGGCAGCCCAATAGAATATTGTTAGAACTGTGGCACCAATTAAAGCCAGAGCAGAAGTTCCGGCCTCTGAGGTCCAGGATGTGGAAACTGGAGTAAAAGCCTCATGCCCAGCCTGTGTCCCTGCAAAACTTCATGGGAGACAGTACTCAGGATTCGCCTGAGCCCTCACCCCCACAGGGGGAGGATTGGGCATCGTGGTTCAACTGAATGGGGGTTTAAGGTCCCCACCTTGGGAGACGTGGTAGGGACTGGAGGCCATATGTAGAATTAGCAATTCATTGGTCCCCTGTGAATGTACAATGTGTCCTGGCGCTGGTGGACACAGAAACTGAATGTTCTTTGATTTATGGCAACCCTGAGGGTTTTCCTGAGACCCCTGCTGTAACAGATGTCTATGGGGGTAAGGCAATTAGAGTGAAGAAAGCCCAAATTCCATTGAGGAAAAGGCATTTACCCCCAAAGAAGTATACTGTGTACATTTCTCCCATCCCTGGATATATTTTGGGGTGGATATCCTGCAGGGTCTGTGGTTACAGACCACTGCAGGTGAGTTCAGACTAAGGGTATGTGTGGTTAAGCCAGTTCTGGGGGGACATGCTAAGCACCCACCTGTAGCTCTGCCTGTACCTCGGTAGGTGACAAATACTAAGCAGTATAAATTGCCTGGGGGGTACAAAGAAATTGGAGAAACTCTGCAGGAATTGGAGAAGGTGGGCATCATAAAGCCCACTCAGTCCTTTTAATTCCCCAGTGTGGCCAGTGAGAAAGCCAGACAGCTCCTGGCATATGACTGTAGCCTACAGGGAATTGAATAAAATCACACCCCCTTTGCATGCTGCTGTTCCCTCTATAGCAGACATTCTGCACACCCTCAGCCATGAGCTGGGAACATATCATTATGTAGTAGACCTTGCTAATGCTTTCTTCTCTATTGACTAGCACAGGAAAGCCAGGAACAGTTTGCCTTCACATGGGAAGGCCGGCAGTGGACATTCACTGTCCTTCCACAGGGATACCTCCACAGTCCTACCATCTGTCCCAGACTTGTAGCCCAGGACTTGGCCACATGGAAGAAACTGCAAACAGTGCGGTTGTATCACTACACTGATGATATGCTCACATTTGATTCTCTTTCAGATTTAGGAGGGGCAGTTCCTAGACTGTTGCAACATCTACAGGAGAAAGGATGGGCTGTGAACAGCACCAAGGTTCAGGGACCTGGTTTGTCTATGAAATTCTTGGGGGTTGTCTGGTCAGGTAAAACTAAAGTTATTCCTGAAGCAGTCATAGACAAGGTCCAGGCTTTCCCCACCCCTACCACTGTGGCAGTCTTACAAGAGTTTTTGGGTCTTTTGGGCTACTGGAGAGTGTTTATCCCACATTTGGCACAAATTCTGAAGCCCTTATACCAGTTGGTATGAAAGGGTATCAGGTGGGACTGGGATGAGACATGTGCAGCTGCTTTTACTGCTGCCAAGTGGGCATTCAAGGCCATACAGGCCTTGAATGTAATGGACTCATCAAGGCCCTGTGAGCTAGATGTTCATGTACCTGAAGATAGTTATGGATGGGGTCTGTGGCAGCCACTTAAACAAACACGCCAACCCATTGGATTCTGGTCACAACTATGGAAAGGAGCAGAGGTCTGGTACACCTTGATAGAGAAGCAACTGGCTGCTGTGTACCACCTCTTGCTGGCTATGGAGCCCATCACTATAACAACTCTGACCAAGGTAATAACCACCTATCCCATTGTGGGGTGGTTTCAAGACTGGACTCAAAGGCCACGGAGTGGCATGGCACAGACACCTACACTGGCCAAATGGGGCACATATTTACAGCAGCGCAGCGCCCTCTCTACTAGCCCCTTAAGTGGAGAACTCCAATGCTTATTGGAGCCAGTGACCTATACCAGTATAAAGTAGGAAGAAATTGCTCTGGAGCCATTGGTAGCCTAGAATCCTTATCAGGAGGGAAAATCCCTATACCTGAAGATGCTTGGTTTACAGATGGCTCCAGTCATGGGCAGCCCCCAAAGTGGAGGGTTGTGGCTTTCCATCCTAAGACTGAGACAATATGGATGGAGGATGGAGAGGGAAAGAGCAGTCAATGGGTTGAGTTGCGGGCAGTATGGCTTGTGATCACCCAGGAGCCTTCCCCCATAGTTGTCTGCACTGACAGCTGGGCCATCTATAGAGACTTGACCCTGTGGCTACCGACATGGTACCAGACCAACTAGATGGTTGGTCACCCACCCCTTTGGGGGCAAGAGTTGTGGCAAGACCTATGGGCCTCTGGTCAGACTAAGACTGTTACCATATATCATGTGACTGGCTATTGCCTTTGGCATCCCCAGGGAGTGATGAAGCAGACACACTGGCCCACGTGCATTGGCTCAAAGGAAAGCCTGCCTCTGATGTGGCCCAATGGCTACATCAGCGTTTGTTGCATGCAGGGCAAAAGACAATGTGGGCTGTAGCCTGTTGGTGAGGCTGAAGAAATCAGCCGAGCCTGGAAGGAGTGCCTGTGTGCTTTAAGAGGGACTTACACCAAGTCCCGCAGCAACATGGGACAATAGTAAGGGAGCCAATACCCCTTATAAGGTGGCAGATAGACTATATTGGGCCTCTGCCCATAACAGAAGGATATTGGTGTGCCATGACTTGTGTAGACACAGCTACTGGGCTACTGATTGCTTTTCCTGCATGTCGTGCAGATCAGCAAACCACCAAGAGGGGCCCAGAGCGTCTCTTTGCAGCGTATGTTTGGCTGCAGGTGATTGAGAGTGATCAAGGCACCCACCTTACTGGAAATGCGTTACAAAGCTGGTGCAGCAATTAGGAATAAAGTAGAAGTTTCATGTACATATAGCCCTACCAGGGCAGGCATGACAGAGCGGTACAACAGTTTGTTGAAATCTGGCCTGAAGTTGGACACCAATAGTCTATGGGGCTGGTCAGTTCGCCTTTGGACAGTGCTACAGCATTTGAATGAGAAGCCACGTAAAGGAGCTTTGAGTCCTGTGGATATGCTAACACACCTTGCTGCCTCTCCTATAAGACTGTATGTGCAAATCAAAGAAGACTTATCAAAGCCAGGATATGGCCAGCAGAGCAACATCCTGCTGCCGGCCCCTACTGCATTAAGCCCTGGAGACACTGTTGAATGGACCTGGCCCTGGACATTTCAACACATGGACCAGTGCCTTCTGGCACCTTGAGGGAAAAGGCCTAGATGGTGTCCTCCTGTGTGTTCCTGGAGTAACAGCAGAGTGGCCCCCAAAGATCACGGTAGTGTACCCAAAACGTCCAGTAGGTAAGAGCATCTTACAGGGAAGTTTTGTTTTATCTATGGCAAGTGCACGTACCTCCCATAGCCTGATACATTGACCCATCTGTAACTCCCACAGGGAGGGGGGTGAAAGTCTGGTATTCTAGACAAGGACAAGATCCCATTCCTGCCACTGTTCTATCACAGAACTACTCTCTTGCATGTATCCTACCTGATGGACAGGATTTGCCTATGCTGGTGTCATTAAAACACGTATCTTATTGCCCTTAAGGTTATTTTCTTCTACAATCCTTGTGGCCTGGCTGCGCCCCCTGGCTGCAGCTGCCACATGATGATTGCTCTGAACCCTCAGCTACTGCCTGCCTATGGGATGACGAGCTATGGACTTAATCTGCATGAGACTTTGAACCTAGCTGAATTGTCCGGCTTGAGGATTACCATTATTTTATTGCTGTTGCTATTGTATGTCATTTAATCTGGTCACAATTCTCCAGTTTTCTTGCCCAGGGACCGTTGGGGAAGAGGGGAAATGAGTAGATTGTAAGGCGAGATTTGTGGAGGAGTGAGTGGCCTTTGGAAAAACTAATATTTTCAGAATATCTCGCCTGGCTTTAGTGCATCTGCATATCAACAGGCGTTCCTAGGAGGTGTAGAGAAGTAGGTTATCTCCATATCAATGGGTAATTACCTGGCGGACTGAGGGCTTATCTGAACCCGACAGGTTGCGGGGTACGGGGGGGCCGGTCTTGCTTGCTTCTGCAGGAGCCGGAAAAAGACGGCCCCGGAATGCAGTTTGTAAACAATAAACAGGTTTTAAACTTTATTTCTCCTTTTGACTGATTTCGGTTTCAGAGATATTTTGCCCCGGGTTTTCCTCTGCCCAGTTACACACGCGCTCACATCCCTGCGGGAGGATTTACAAAACGCCTTCCAGGAAGGCTGTTCGCCCAGAGATCAAAGCCCCTCGAGTAGGGTGTCCAAAGCACCGGCCAGATGCTGCTCCGGGTCTCGGGCGCAGCGAGAACAAAGAGACCAGGGCGGCAGGCGGGCGAGCGGCCGGCGGCTGCCCGGAGGGGCGCGGTAAGACGCAGATGCATACGCAGCACCCCACCGCGCTCCCAGCCTGCGTATTTCCGGCTGCTCTTTCTGCATCCGGGGCACGAAAACCCTCCATTAGGCCTCGGGCTGCGGCCCTTGGCCGGAACCGGAAGTGAACACCGAGACAGGAGGAAGAAGCCGGCGTCCGACCCGTCAGCAGCTGGTGGCGGTCGGAGTGGCGGTGTCCGCGCTGGTCCCTGCGAGGCAGACCCGCGGCGGGCGGCCCAGGGCGGCGCCATGAAGCTGTATAGCCTCAGCGTCCTCTACAAAGGCGAGCCCAAGGTAGTGCTGCTCAAAGCCGCGTACAACGTGTCCTCTTTCAGCTTCTTCCAGAGGTCCAGGTGAGCGGACCCGCACGGGGAGGTCCCCGGGGTCGGGACAGCGCCTATGGAGTACCGGGGCCTGCGTTGGGGAGGTCCTCGGTCCGAGTCGCGGCATGCCTGGGTCGGGCGGGGGTGTCTGCGGAGGCCCGGGGCTCGGCCATACGCCCCGGATCTCGGTGGCCTATTCCTCCGTCTGCAGACTCTGACTCTACCTTTTTCTCTCGCAAAAAGGCTTGTGCAGTTCTTCCGTATTGACTGTTTTTCAAATTCCTGTAGTATAAAAAGTATAAGTGGACTTTGAAGAAGTGCACATTCCCCAGGTTCACGTCCAGATAATCTCACTAGCAGATTGAGGGCCAGAAATCTATTTTAAACAATACCTCCCACTCCATGATTGTGACCCAGGCAGTTTAGGTGCTATACCTTGAGAGCCACGTTTGTAATATCTGGTGGGGCTTTCCAACCATTCAGTGAGAGAGATTGGCACGCTCTCCCTTTCATGGGTGAAGTCCCCGAGGCCCCAAATGGACCAGAACCAGCCAGGACTCAAGCCCAGGTCGTATTCTCATTATCATCGGGCTGTAGTGGTACAAAAGGGTTTTGCACTGAAAATTTGAAGGAAGCATTTGATTTGGGGGCTTACAAGCTTTTAAACATTTCTGGGGCCCTGTAATTGCAAGGTGTACAAGTACTGCAGGCTCTCTAGCCCGTTTGTGGAAGGGATGGGGTGACTCAGGCACAGAACGAAAAAGACCCAGCACAGTCAGTGTCTGGGCACCCTGGCTCCCAGTCTTGGGGGATCTGCCATCTGAACCGTTTTCCCTGCTGCGGTGCAGCTGTTTGTTCTTGTTGAAGGGGGCTGCTGGAAGCATATAAAACAACTTGTTTTTTCTGACATGTTCTGCTTCTCTGGGTCCTTCTTGAAATACCTTCTTGGTACTTAGCTTTCTTTATCATGGTTGCTCTGCTCTGTGTTGTTGCCTTTCTTTGATGGGCCTTTTGGTGCCTACATGGGGCTCCCTCTGTCCGTGTATACTGAGGGTCCTCAGGTTTGAGATACCCATACCAGGCTCAATGGAAACACAGCGCAGTACTACAGGATCATCTCTGCTAGCATCTCCTGAAACAACACGTACTCCAGCTAAACTCAGTGTTTTTCTCATGAGGTCTCCTCACGTCTGTCCTTCCTGCCTCGCAATTCCCAGACCTTGAACTTAGAACCTACAAGTGGTTTCCTGGGCTTCCAGACCCTTGTGTGCAGGTTCTCACAGTGAATGCGGCTCTGCACATCAACTGCAGCCTGCCCTAAACTCTCTCTTCTCACTTTACTGCAGGGACGCCCTCGTTCGGAAGCCTCGCTAAGGGATTTTTGTGATCGCATCTCTCTCAGAAGATGATAGCGAGTGATGCTGTGCACTGGGCGTTGTGCTGCTGCCTCACGTGTATTAGCTCACTTAACTGTCACACATATCGACTGTGTAGATGAGGCCCAGGGCCTGAGGTCATACTCTCATAACTGGTGGAGCAGGGGTCCCAGCTGGGAGAGTCCGCTCATGAGTCAGGGGTCTTCACTCTTCCATGTGTATCATTGCAGTTTTAGAGGTTTACAAACCTGGAGCCCAGCTATGGACTCCCAAGATTCTGCCCTGATGGCCCTTCATATGGCATTCCTAGTTGTAGGCCTCATGTTGGCCCCTGTTTTTCTGGCTGGACTGTGGTCACCTTTGACCCTTCTGGTCTGGGCACATCTCTCTGTTGGTCCCATGAATCTCCTCCCCCTCCTCAGTCTTGGCACAGGGCATTTCCCATTTCCTTGTCTGGGCTGAGCTGTTGCCCTCTCCATTCCTTAAAAAGTGTTTTGAGCTCTTACCGTGGCTGAGCCCAGCACACTTGGGCCTGTGCTTTGCCAGAGCCAGCATCCTGTAGGTTCACGCTGCATTGCGGTGTGGGTGTGTGGTGGCAGCCGTGACTGGGTATGTGTCTGCCAAGCAGTTGTTGCCACTGGGGTTTTTCCAGTGCAGTTTTTATTTGTTCTGTTCCTTGTAAGTTTGTGGGGTCTTGGGAACAAGAGCCAGCTTGTCCCAAATCATACTCTGACCAAAATGTTAAACTAATCATTACCTGTCAACGTCTAGAAGTGGGCTGTTGGGGAGAGCTAGGTAGCAAACATGTTCGAATGGCTGTGATGCTTTCTCATGAGTGTATGTGTTCACTCGGTGTTCGTTATTTCTCACCAGGGTTGGGAGGGAAGGGGAAGAAACAGAGAAACAATGTATCCTTCGTGTATGAGCTCAGAGGTGACTTTCCATTATGTTGGGGATAAGTGACAGGGATAGGTAATACGTGTTGTGTTTCTTAGTGTTCAGGAATTCATGACCTTCACAAGTCAACTGATAGTGGAGCGCTCGGCGAAGGGCAGCAGAGCTTCTGTCAAAGAACAAGGTAAGAGGACCTACCAATGGGGAGTGTGCTGGCCAGGCTGCCCCCTCAGCGGAGACTCCACTACCCTGCCAGCTTGTTCTCTTTTCCCTCCTCTTCCTATTTACACAAAACTCTGCCCGCCATGGGTGTCTAAGCTACCTGGTTAAAATCACCTCCAAAGCTTAGACTCACTCAAGATTAGGGTTCCACTCTCTTGGAGCAGAAGTGGCCTTTGTATTGTATCTTCTCTTTCCCCCTCAGAGTCCTAGATCTATCCCAGGGATTCCCAGCCCTGTCATGGTAATGCTGCACCCTGTGCTTCTTAGATTTTTGACCAGGAATCTGAAAACTCAGTATTTTTTCCTCTTGACCATTATTTTTTCTTCTTCATAATTCAGGTTTCCTGTAAGAATTTTTAGGCATTTATTTTAGAGGCATGTGTTATACAGATTAGGAAAGGTGTCTGTGAACTTCATCAAGCAGAAACAAGGGCCATTGCATGTTGTGCTGGCCTTCGGTCACGTAATGTGGAGGTACTGTATCTATCATGTAACCAGTAGTTACATGCAGGTAATGTCAAAGGTGTATGTACTGTGTGGGGTCCCTGTGTCGTAAATGTCCCAGAAGTGAAACTGAATCTTGAAAATTTACCCTCAGTTCTCCTCAGAGTGCATCTGCCTTCCCAACATTGTGACTTAAAAGACATATCCTCACACACCATCCCAGCTTCTCAGATTCTGTGGAGTGTGTAGCCCCGTGTTTGAATCTTACTTACATGGGAATGTCGTGTCTGGAGAGCAGTGGTGACGATCTGATTTTAGGGGCTTACTGTCTCCCCCTCTCCTCTTTAATTTGTTTTCCTTGTTTGACATTAGCATCTTCCAGGTAACAGTATTATGGACAAGAAGATTCTTATTTGTCAGCTATAATCCTTTTGTTCCTTTTAGTTTGGAAATATGGTTGATGTTTCATCTCTGAATCCTTTCAAAATGACAAAACTCAATCTTGTGGATTGTGAATTTTTTGCAGAAGCCCTTGTACAGACTATACTTTTGATAATTTCAGCACAATAATACTGGAGACTGCAGCCAATGGGGGCTAATTTTTTCCTAGATGGGCTTTCTCTCCTCTCTTCTTCCTGCCCAGCCCACTCATGGCCCACCACAAAACAAGCAGGCCACGGTTGCTTTAGTGAGGAAGCCAAGGCCCCAAGAGGTGGTTTCCTGATTTGAGGCCACTCTTGCATGGCTTTTAGGAAGCGGAGGCTGTGTGACTCATCCAGGGCCCCCTCAGTTGGGAGCAGAGTAGAGCCTCTGAGAGTTGCAGCTCCCAAGAAAGAGCCACACCTGTGCACCGGGGTTGTCCTCTGCCACAGTGGTGGCTCCTTTAGACCCAGGCTTTGTGCCCTGGGCCTCTGGGCACACACTTGTCCTGAAGCAGGTGCAGGGCCAAACCAGCAGCAGAGTTTACATGTGCTGTGAGCATGCAGAGCTGTGCCCCGCACCCTGCAGGCCCACTCAGAGTGGCTTCACTGACCCAGAGGCAGAGCTGGTGGTGTGGTGCTTCGGCTTGGGGGTGAACATGTCTAAGGCCTCCACTGCCAGCCATGTGCCTGTCTCTCCGTAGAATACTTGTGCCACGTCTGTGTGCGGAATGACGGTCTTGCAGGAGTGGTCATTGCTGACAGTGAATACCCATCCCGGGTGGCTTTCACCTTGCTGGAGAAGGTAGGTTTGCAGTTTGGACTTGGACAGACAGGTGTGGACAGGGCCTGAGGTATGAGAGATGAAATGGCGTTTCCAAAGTCAACACTTTCAGCTTTGCTCCTCGCTCTGAGCCAAGAGACAGTGGCTTCCCTTTCCAGCCCCCAGGCAGTCATAGCTGTGTCCTCACCCCTGCTGCTCCTCTGGCTGGCCCTTGTCCTGCCTCTGCCTGCAGTAGCCATGGCTTTCAGTTCCTCTGAACCACCTCAGACTCTGTGCTCTGACCTGTGACCCACCCCCCCCCACCAGGTCATCCCTGCACACACCTCTGTGCTTCTGTTCAGGGAGTCCCCATCCTGCAGTGACAGGGGTTCCTTCCTCAGTGTGGGTCCTGTCCCATGACAGGGCTCATCACAGCCACACACTTCAGTTTCTTACACGGTGCTTATTATAAGCTGCTCAGAGACATTGGCCTCTAGTCCCCCAAGCATTAATGCACAAACAAGCACATGAAATCTGGTGGAGTTTAAACCCAAAGGCCCTGATACCCTTTCTGAAGAATTGTTTTGGAAAATTAGAGAGCTAGTACCCTTTTTCCTGGAAATCATAATCTGAAAAAAATGGAAATCTGTAGTTCAAATTCTAATAATTTTGATCATTTACAATGAGGTTCATCTCAGGCCAGACCTACTTGGTTGTTAATTCCCTGGGTATGTAGGATGAGGAAAAGTGGGCCTGGCTTTCCCTGCCATTAGCTCTCCTCCCTGCTTCCTGGGTCTTGAGAGTCTCTTGCCAGCAAGGCACTTGGGTCAAGAGAGAGCCATGGCACTGGCGAGTGTGAGGTGGGTGGTGCTGAGCTCCTCTATCTTGCAGGTGCTGGACGAGTTCTCTAAGCAGGTCGGCAGGATAGAGTGGCCAGTTGGATCCCCTGCTACCATCCAGTACACAGCCCTGGACGGGCACCTCAGTGTGTACCAGGTAGGGTGTAACAAACCCCGGGTGGAGACTTTGCGGCCCCGAACCACGGGTGGTGGCAGTGCCAGTGGCTCTGGGTGGTTTCCTGACAGCCTTGAGGTTGACGTCCATTTGAAAAATGCAGGGACCCACGTTGAGACCCAGAGCCGAGCCTGTGCTCCTAGGAAGGTGTTTGCTTTTCCATCGTGGTTGTTGATTTGTTGCTTAGTTTTGAGTTTTATTTCCAGGAAGCCCTCCAGTCCTGATGTTGCTCCTGTTCTGGGCTCTCTTGTAGAACCCCCGAGAGGCTGACCCCATGAGTAAGGTGCAGGCTGAACTCGATGAGACCAAGATCATCCTGGTGAGTGGAGGCGGGATGGCGGGGCTGCCAGCCGTCAGGCACGCGGTTGGTGCTTGTTGCCGCCACTCCCTGGAAGTGGTGTCGCCGGCTCTCCTACTTCAGTGGCTCACAGCCAGGCTCACCACGTGGCCCCCGCTGGGCTGCGGCACCTGCTGTAAGTGGGTGCCGTGCCTACTCCCTGCCTGAGTTTGGTGGTCCTGCCTCTCCCACCCTGCTGCCTGCCTTTGTCCCGTAGCCCGGCAGGTGCCTCCCTGGAGGCTCTGGTCTCGGGGTGCAGACTGAGCACAGGCCAACATGTCAGGCCATTTTGGAGGAGTAGGAAACCTGCATTGTATAAATCTCCTGATTCATAACAGCTCTGCAGACTATTTTCTTGTATTTTTTCAAGTTCTGAGCTGCCTCAGGCACTTGAGCAGCATCCGCTATGGCTTCAGGTTTCGTCCTTGTAGCCACTGCCTCTGACGGCCTGGCTTCCTGCCTCCAGTCTGTCCACAAGCTGTGAGCCATTATCTGTCACTCTCCTCCTTAACTGGCCCTTAGGTCTGCTCCACGATATGATCTCAGTACCCCTGTCCCCTCTGATACCCTTTTCTGCCTGCCTTCCACACAAGTGCCCCTTGCTTAACCCTCCCAGGTAGTTCCAAGTACCAGAACAGCAGGCACATTCTGAGTGTCACTGCGCCGTCACCACTTCTTCACATGATCTGACCAGTGTACGTGAGCTCGCAGGATTGGGAACTTGTCCTCACTTTTACCTCCTTGCTCACAGGGTGGTACGTAGCTTTCCCAGAGACCAGCAATTAACAGACCCTAAGAAGCAGATAGAAAGCCCAGAAAAGCCTGTCCCTAATACAAGCCTGCCAGAGTTTGCTTGGCCTTCTTGCACATTGGCATCTTGGGGCTGGGTTTGGTCTGAGATGGGGCATGGGGCTGCATTCCATAAAGCACCCCAGGGGCTATAAAGGGTCTGGAGCAGGCTCGGGGGGCTCTGGAAGGAAAGGTGGGAGAGCCTTCAGGCGTCTGTATCTCATGACACGTGTCTATGCGTTTCCTAAGTCCTGTTGTTGCCAGCGTCTGAGTCTGTGAGCGCCACAGAGCTGGGCCTCCGCTGCAGAGCAGGTGGGTCGAGTCTCAGCCCCATCTGGCTGCAGTGGTGAAATCCGGATTCAGTTGCCCTACCTTTCGCCTTCCCTGTGTCTTGGTCTACTTGTGGTGGAAACCCGAGCCACTCTGCTTCGTGGAGATCAGGGCGTTTCTGTGGGCTCCTCACTGCTGCCCTGTGTGCACACTTAGGGTCTGTTACCAGGCCCCAAGGGCCCTCCTGGGGCCTTGGAGCAGCTCCAGCAATGGCCGCTTGGGCTAGGAGCAAGCCTCACGTCCTGATGTCCCTCGCAGGGTCTGTGGGCTCTTCTGGGAGCCTTCCCCTCCCCCTGGCAGAAAGGGTTTCTGTGGCTCGTCCCCCAAGTGCATGGACGCTCTTGCAAAACTTGCAGTAATGACAGTTCCTCTTCATGGTAGCGGGGTCTTTCTGTCCCATGGGACAGACTAGGGATCTCTCCCAGGCTGCCCATCTTAGTCTGCTGTGGAAAATTTTTTGGGAAGTATTCTCTGTACCCATTGGAACTTTACAGGTTCCACCGAGGGTCGCTGTGGCCTGTTTCCTCCCCAGGTCTGGGGCACCAAGTCTCGATGCTGGGGGATGTGGGGAGTGCCACAGGAGTATGTTCCCATGGCCAACCTTTCCAAGGGGCGCAAGGCAGCTGACCTGGACTCTGCCTTCCTGTAGCACAACACGATGGAGTCTTTGCTGGAGCGGGGTGAGAAGCTGGATGACCTGGTGTCCAAATCGGAAGTGCTGGGGACACAGTCGAAAGCCTTCTATAAGACGGTGAGTGCTGGCCACTGCTCGGGGCCCCTGAGGCTGTCCTGCAGCACCAGAGCACCAGCAAGTTCCCTTGGGGGGTGTCCAAGCGAAATCAAGTGGAGGCCTTGCTGCACTGTGCTTGCGCCTGCAGGCCTGGGTCCCCACCCTCAAGGAGCGGTGTGCTGCCTTCTGACAGAACACTCCCTTGCCCCAGCCGCGGCGGGCACTTTTGTGAGCCTGGCTGGGGCTGGGCGCAGGGAGCAGGGGCTCTGTGAGCCATGTGGGGCTCTCTGTTCCCTGAAGACACCCACTGTGAGGCCTGCAGGCACAGGGCAGAGTAGGGTAATCGGCGCTCTGCCAGCAGTAGCCTCACTCCCTGGCGGGACCCTAGTGAGTGTGGGCAGAGGATAGGGGGGTATACAGCTTCTCTGCTTCCTGGGCCACCGAGGGCAGGCCACCCATCTCTGATGTGGCTCCAGTTCCTCTGCCAAGTGTAGGGCTCTGGGCCTGGTGCCCCCAGCAGAGCTGCTGCGTCCCTCCTTCTGGGTGTGGTCAGCGCCAGCCCCCTCAGAAACACTTTGTCTCTTTCAAGGCCCGGAAACAAAACTCGTGCTGTGCGATCATGTGAGGCAGCCTGCAGAGACCCTGCGCTGACCCACCACCTCATTCATGGCAGCGCTGCAGTCCCTGGAGAAGCAGAGCCGGAGCTGAGCAGCAGACTCCTCCCCACTTGGGGACTCCTGGGAGGCGCCAAAGGGGTGGAAGCACCCGGGGTGGGGACAGTCACGTGCACGTGTCTAGCAAAACTTTTGAAAAGATAATTTGAGGCCCCCAAAGGTGTATTTTGGGGCCAATTGAAAACATAAACTCCATGAGTCATGTAGATGTTGAAGGACTCATCTCTAACCCCCTGGGAAGACTCCAGGGGTTGGAGCCAGCTCTGGGTTCTCTGTACGCCTTTGGGTTTTATCTGTACATTGATTGTTAACACACCAGCGAGCAGGGTGCTCCCTGCTTATAGGGCCGGGCAGGTGAGCCTGAGCTCAGTCCCAGGGGAAATGGAAAATCCGCTGCTGGGCCACAGTTGAGGGGCTGAGCAGGGTACCTCACTGGGTCCACAGATTCTAAGGCATTTGCAGAGGTTGGCCTCCTGCTTGAGGGCAGGGCCCATCCAGCAAGTTCCACAGAGGTGCCTGGGAGTGCTTGAAGAGAGTGGGGTGCCTGTTGGCTCGTAGCTTGTCTATGAATAGCTGGACCACAGCCGTGATCTTGCACCTGTTTTCATTGGCTGCAGGCACCATGACCAACTCAGCAGCACCTGGGGCCTGTGTCTCAGCAAGTGGCCTTTTTCTGGCCACCATAACGGGGCACCAGAGAAGGGGCCAGCCAGCCCAGGGACTCCCAGCCCCACTGTGGTCTGAGCCACTGCCCCGAGCCCGGCCTCCAGGAGGACACTACAGGCCCCACAGCCTCAAGGCCAGCCTGGAATCAGCACACATTGACGCCTGGGAGGTCCTGGGCTTTTGGGCCTCACTGCCACGTCCCCGACTGCCTCCTCCTGAAAACAAACTCTAGATGCCCTTGGCCCCTGCTTCCATAAGCCCCTGCTGGCATGGCGTCTGGCCTTGTTCTGAGGGTCCTTCCCAGAGCATGCCAGCTCCTGCTCTACCTGGGAGGTTCCCCTGCCTTGATAGAAGTGCCAGCGGCCCTGAATTTCCTTGTTGGGACCAGAAAGTGGGATCTGTGTGGCTTTTGAGGACCCACGTAGCAGGCTAGCCTCTGGCTGCACTTTTCTCTTGGGCACTATGCTGGCCAGAGGACCTTGGCCTACTCCTGCCATGAGAGTCTCCACTGCCACAGATGCCCTGCAAGGCACAGCTCCAGCCCATCCACTGGGCCCGAGGCAGCCGTGCCTCCTATAGGAACCTGTTGCTGTCTGCCTGGCCTGCCACCTGCTTTGGAGGAAGGGCGGGGAGGAGGGGGTGGCTGGTGAGCCCGGCTCATGGTGTGGTCTGATGTTAAGTCATTTGGCAAAGAGCCTGTTTTGAAAACTACTGCATAACTTCTGTGTTCTGTGGAGAGGCCCCTATCTGGATAAACCTGTCTTGAAATTCTATAGTGGTCCCTGTGCTTTGTTTGAGCTACAGGTCCCCTTCCACCTGCAGGTTGCGGAGGATGCAGGATCCTGGACAGTTTTGTCCAGGGAAGGCAGCATCTGCCTTAAGCTCCAGGCCCAAGCTGTAATCTTCCTCAGACATTCTTAGCACAAACTGTGAGGGAGCTCTGGGGTAGACAAGCCTGGCTGTGAATCCCATGCCCTGGTCCACTACAACCAGGAAACTCCTGGGAAGCATCCCTAGGGCCACAGGCCAGGCTGCACAGGTGGCAGCTGCTCAGGAGCTGGGAGCCAGGCTCTGCCGGGGTGGGGTGCCACCTCTGCTTCCTTGGACCCTGGCAAGTCCTAAGCTGGTCCTAGTTTATAGAAGGACCTCGGTGGCTGGTCATTCGAGGGTTTGCAAAGAACTTGCATCCTGTTTCATTGCTGGCCTGGGGCCTTGCACTGCTTGCCCCATCCTGCCCCCACGTGCGGGACAGGATTGACATCCTACTTGGCTCAGCATCCGCATTGGGGGTGGGGCAGGTATGCCTGGAGGGAGGTCTGGCCTGAAAAGGCTCCTTGGATTACAGCCCATAGGGAGTGGAGCCCTAGATACTGTGCAGACTCTCTGCTCCCAGGCTGTCCTAGATTCTCCACACCAGCTCTCAGCCCCACTGTGGTGCTACCTGGCACAACCCACCCTCCTGCCACACCTGAAAGCACCTGCCAGGTGTAGCCCACAGGGATCCAAGAAGCTGACGTTGAGGGCCTCCTGGCCCATGGGAAGGTGTCTGCACCCAATGCTGAGGCAGGAGGGTAGGCCACCCCTTTCCCAAGTGGTTGGGACTGAGGTGGCCCAACAAGGCCCTGAAGCCCCTATCAGAAGTCCCTTGGGCCTGTAGGGTGTCTGGGGCTTCAAGAGTACAGGCATGAGGTACAGACAGGCCTGGGGAGTCGGGTGGAGGGCAAACTGCCCATCTCCAGGTGGGGTGAGCTGGGGGAACCGGCAGAGCTGCCAAGGTCTGAGAGGAAGGAGGGCCAGCAGAGCACAGGTGGGCCACAGCTGACCTTGCCCCACCAGGCCTGAGTGCAGCCACACAGTCACTAATTTGGCTGGCACAGCCCAAAGGTGGGTGTGTCCAGAGGAGGCCCCAGCAGGCTTGTGTCCCATGCTGCAGGGGTACAGTGGGCAGCTGGGTGTCGTGTTCCTCCGGAAGGAGAGGCCAGGTGCACACAGAGCCCAAGGACAGTAAACACCTGGGTGAGGGTCGCTGAGAGATTTGCTGCTAGTCGGGGGCAGGGCTGACCAGGGAGGCACGAGGGCAGGGGCACCTGCCCATGCCAACCCTGGGTCCTCACACCCTCCCTTTCCCCAGCCCGGGCACCATGGGGCTGCTGGACCTGGCATCCTCCCATCCCCAAGACCTCGGGCGCCATTGCCAGCTCCTTGGGGAGCATCTCCTGGTCCTGGTGCATCTGCTCTACCAAGACTGACATCAGTGTCAGCTGCATGCTGACCCGCGGGTTGTCTGCACAGCTGGTGTGGGCCCAGCGTGTGGGCATCTGGACACTGCTGAGCACCACATGCATGTACAATGGTTGGGCAGAGAAGACTCCATGGGGCAGTTCTCTTCCCACACAAAACGGCCTTCCCAGCTCGTGTTTAGAGCCCTGGAGAGGTGGGGGTGTTGGGGCTTGGGGCCACCAGAGGCCTCAGAGGACCTGAACAGGGGCCACCCTTGGTAAGCCTCCACCTCAGATGGGCTGGAGAAGTTCTAGCCTGGGGCCTCTGCAGCCAGGGCCAGCTCTGAGGAGGGACCAGTGGCATGGCCAGGGCAGCAGGGCCCCAGCAAAAGCACTGCTACACTGCAAGTGTTTTGTTCTGTTTCTCTTTTATTTGCAGTTTCCCAAGACAGAACAAAATTTTTGTACACTTACAAGGCTCAGAAAGTAAAGACAATGAAACCCAGGAAAAAAATAAGAGGAAAGGCTGGCCAACACCACCACCCCGTGGACTCGAGCTGGAGAGTGTGGCACGCTCATGAGGGGTCATGCAAAAGAACCCCACCCCAGAAAAAGTCCCCAGATTATCCCAACAGGCAGCTCCATGGAGGTAACAGGTGAGTGTGGGAGGGCAGAGGCCCCAGGAGGTGATGTGGCCAGGCCACATGAGGTCCATGGCCAGCCCTGTGCTGCCCAAGGCCGGGGACATTGACAGATGTCACCCTGTGTCCATGGGTGGAAGCAGCTGTCCTGAGCTCACCCGAGGACAGGCAGGGGGGCCCACTCTGAGCATGTGTCAATGGACAGTCCCTGTTGGAGGTCAGCATCCTGTGTCCTGCTCCCCACTCTGCCCCTCCCTTGGCTTAATTTGTGGGGCAACATAAATCCTTGTTGAACACATGAAGAAAGCGGGTATTGGGGTGGGGGGCCTGCACCTCTTGATCTCAGCCGCCAACCACCCCCAAACCATAACCCAACAGACTCCCCCCAGCCAACCGCCCTTGGCACTCAGTGATGGATCCCCCATGCCTCATCCCGGTGCCTGCCAGCATGCCGGGGACCTCAAGGTAAGCCTAGCCTGCCTTCTCCCCATCTTGGGGTCCCTGTAGCACACTGTAGCCTCTCAGAGGCCCCATGGGATCCTCCCTGCCCTGTCTGCTCCTGACCCAGACTCCAGAAGCATGGGCCCCTCCAACACCTGCCTGGACCCTGCCTCAGCCTGGGGGCCCGGGACACTGCCCTGCCCCCAGCCCGCTCCTTCTTGGGTCACATCCCCACCGAGCTCAGCACCCTGGGCCCTTGGGGCTGCCTGGATTCTTGTCATCCCCCTGGGTGGCCTGGCCTCTGCACCCATCATCCGTGCTGGGTTGTGTGACCCTGGGCAGGGGAGGAGGAGAAGGGATGGGAAGTGGGGGACAACAGGACAGCCCCGCTCAGGCCCCGCGGCCCTGCCCAGCCTCCTCAGACGACACCTAACACTCCCGACTCGAGCCAGGCAGGCAGGGAAGACATGGTGTCTGGGAGCAGGTGCCAGCTGGCGCATGCCATCTGGGAACAGCCCCCTGTGGACATGTTCACGGCCTGGCCAGCTGTCCTCGGAGGCCAGGCGGAGAGACACACAGGGCTTGGGTGAGGAGTGGCCAGTTGGTTTGAAGCCCCACAGAAGCCAGTGATTTTTACAGCTTTTTCCTTTGTTTCCATGTCAGTCGACATCAGTTTTTTTTGGGTTGTCGTTGTCATCTTGTTTTTAAAAAGAAATCACATCTAGTCTTGGTTTTCTGCAGACACAGGCACCAGGGGAGGAACGAGGCAGACACAAACATGCGACAGGCAGGCCGAGCGCTGGGGGCGGGCGGGCTCCAGACACGAGTCAGTCCCACGGAGCGGCCACAGCCTGAAATGGTGCGAGCGGGTCAGCTGCCCCAGTGCGTTGTCCGATGGCGGGCCTGCAGGCTGCTGGCCTTTACGCCCAGGAGCCGCTCGGGTCCCCACAGCCCCCGTGGCCCCACACGGCCCCTCGCTCACCTTCACTGCAGGGGGGCCACGGGTGCGCCCGAGCAGTGGAAATGCACGTTCTGCCACTTGCCGTCACGGCGATGCCACACACGGGTCTCCTCGGACTGGCTGGTGCGGGGCCGGCCCTGCCCGTCCATGTACTGCGTGAGGCGGATGTAGGCGATGCAGGCTGCGTCCTCGCCAATGACGTGCACGTGCGGGTTCAGGATGGTCGTGTGGATGGGCTTGCTGTTCTTGGCCAGCACTGCAGGTGGGTGAGCAGGCAGAGGGCTTGGCACGGCGCCGCCCCTGGGCCCCCACCCAGTGCCTCCTCCCGGGGTGCCCCCAGCCTGACCCGCTGCTCCACTCACAGTTCTCGAAGTAGAATCTGTGGAAATCCATCCCTTCCACCAGGTTGCCCAGAGCTTCAGGCTCAAAGGAGGTCAGACCCGGATCGCAGATCTTCCTGAGGGGCAGACGCAGGTAAGCAGGGCCCTCTGCGTGCACCCTTCCTGTCTCCCCGCTCACGCCTTCTTCCCCAGAAACCTGTGCAGCAGCAGAGAGAGCCACCCGGCTGCCCCACTCACGCGTAGGCCTCGAAATCGCCATTGTTGACCGCCTCAATGAGCTGCTCCGTGATCTTGATGACCTCCTGCTTCCGTGCTGCGGAGACAGGGCCCCCCTGGTGACCTGAGGCCCACCCCAAGCAACCCAGACCTCAGCCCCCCTGCCTCTCCTCTCCAGGAGGGTCCCTGAAGCCTGGAGCTGGCCCCAAACCCTAAGGCCACCAAGGGCTGCCACGTTTCTAGGTCCAGTGACCTTCTCGTGTCTGTCTGAAATAAAACATCTCTAAATAACCAAAATACCGTAGACATGGTACAGAACGTCTGCAAGATGCAGAAAGCCAGGCCCAGCCCGCCCTGGGCCCTGCAGCTGCGACCAGCCTTCCTGGCTGTTGCTCTCGTGGTCTTTCCCATGTCCAACTCTTCAGGGGGACTGGTAAGGGCTCGTGGAGCAGGAAGGGCCTCGGGGGCTGCAGGGTGCGGGGGTCCAGGCCAAGTGGAGAGCAGAGCCTGTGGGCTCATGCCTTCTTCCCCACAAACCCTGGGTTGCCAGCTGGCTTCCAGCTTCCTCAGTCTCTGCCTGGGGTCAGTGCCTCCAGCTTCTTCAAGGCCCTGCCCACTTGGCCTCTGTCGTGGACAGGCCAACCCCCAGGGTGATCGCCTGGGGACCCCCACTGTCTCTTTAACTAATTAATTTTCATGCAGAGTATTTTAAAGAAATGAAAGAAACAATTGCTGATTCAAATCTGTACAACGTTCATAGCAGTTTCAGACACTTAGAGAAAGGACATCTGAACAACCCTGGCACATGCTCCCCTGAAACTGTACCTCCTCACGCTCCCTAGAGAGTCCCATCCAATAAGGTTTTCAACCACTCCGGGCAGAGATGTGCACACCGATGCACGTGTGCATGCGCACACAGGGCTTGTGGTTTCTATAGCAATGACGTGCTGGTGGTGGAGCCTAGGCTCGGTGCACCAGGCAGCTCCTGGGAGCTCTGCAACAGATCCTTGCTGGGTCCTGGCCACACCTGCTGCTCATGCCTGTGTGTGGCCCCCATGGCTGTCCCCACTCCCTAGCAGCATGCTGGGACCAGCTCTGCACAGCTACAGGCAACCAGGCCCTTCACACTGCAGCAGCCAGGGCTGCCGGGAGTGGAGCACAGTGAGCTGATCCTTGGACTGAATTCCCAAGGCGTGACTGCTGAGTCTAAGAAGGGTGCCCCTGGCACTTCAAACTCGTGCCCAAGGTCTCTGTAGCACTACCAGCACCCCTCCTGCAAACACTGCCGGCTGCCAGGGTCTACCGTCCAGATATCCAACTGGAAGGTGGACCGAGTCCATGTGCAGGACTTTGCACTCAGCACACCGGGAGCCTGGGTTGCCTCGCACAGACTGGACCGTGACAGCAGAGGGGCATGAGACACCTGAGGGGTTGGGTGTGTGCATGCATGTGGGTGACACATGGAAGGGTGGGCTTGCAGGTGTGTGCAGGCTTCCCCTGTCCTGAGAAGACCCTCACTCCGGACCCAGATGCACTTCTGCTCTGGTCCAGTTCCTGTGTCTGGTGAAACTCTGTCAGGGTTTGCCCCAGGCACACCACGCACACCTGGGGGGCTTCAGCAGCACCCGAGGCCGTCCCGACCCTGGCAGTGCCCTGCCTGTGGGCCACCCCCCTGCACCGCCTGGCCAGGCTCTTCCCCCTCAGGGACTGTCCTCATCCCACCCTCCTCTCTGTTTTCTGCGTGGGTAGTTCCCAGCTCTGCATGCCTGTTCTCCCCCGGGGACCTCATCCACACCCTCCCGTTCACTGTTCCCTTTGTGGAGGTGGCCGCCAGCTTCAGGCTCCACTAGCCCCAGTGCAGCCCAGCTCCCCTGATGCCTCCCCCAGGGCCACTGCTCACCAAGACCTCACCACCTCCCTCCTGTGGCCCCTGGAAGCCCCCACTCCTGCCTGGATTTACTGCGGCTCCAGGAGCCAAGGGGCAGTCTGAATGGGTCCACAGGCCCCAACCCCACCTCACCTCCTTCACCAAGGGCACGGGCTGCCCCTACCCCACGTGCCCTCAGCTGATAGCCTTGCCATGGGAACGAGTGACTTCTTCTGTTTTGTCTCCAGGCACTCGGATCGCACTGTCACCCTAGCTTTGGTGAGTGACTTCCAGTTAATGAAGTGATACTGAGTGATTATGGGGTCATGGCCCCAGCAAGCGGGCTCCAACCCATTTACACACTACGACAGCTGGCAGGCACACTCCTGGGAAAGCAGGGGTCCCATAACCCAGGGCAGCCCATTGGTTAGCCCTCCAGGCTGGCAGAGGCAGCCCTGGTCCCACAGTTGGAGCGTGAGGCACGCAGCTCGAGCACAGACCCCCCCTGAGGCCTGCTGAGCCAGCTGCCTTCTCCTGGCTGACCCAATCAGGCCTACACCTGCAGACCCCCAGCACAATGAACCAGGAGGCTGGGATCTCAGGAGGGCACGTACAGCAACAAGGACCCCATTCTCCAGGGGAGCCAGGCAGGGGCCACCCTTGCCCTCAGCCCCAACACGCCCAGCCATCCCACCACCCATGGTCCCCACCTCCCCAGTCAAACTCAGGGCAGACTCCTAAAGGGACGGGCCTGTGTTGCAGCCCCCAAGGTTAGCCTGGGCACCCAGTGCCCACCATAGGCCTGTCCTAGGAGCCCAGGGTCTTGTTGCAGGTGGCCCCCTTGGGAGGACCCGCCCTGTCTACAAACCTCACCTTCATCTTTGAAGTCAGGGGCCATGAAGGTCTAGGAGATGGTGACATGGAGGCCTCTACCCTCAGTCGGGACATACGGGGTTCTGGCCACCCCCCGAAGCCCCACTGTACACCTGTGCCCTCATCAGCAGGACCTTGGTCTGTCTTGCAACTGTCCTCCCATCCCCAGGGGCCCCCACACTCCCCTCACCTGTGGGCTAAGGCAGGAGCTGCCCATGCCCTCCTGGGCCCTTGAGCCTGCAGGCTGCAGCCCCCCGCCCTCCCCTGGGCCCAGGCCTGGCCGCCAGGGACGGGCAGGGGGCAGTGCCCCAAGAACTCACCCTGCCACTCCCCCGCCATGCCAGGCCCAGCTGTAGCCTCTCCAGCGCACCTCAGTGCCACCCCTGCTGGTGTCCCCCCCCCTGCAGCCCTGAGGTGTCATCCATCCCTGTAAGCGATACTGGAGGGCAGGCAGGCGGCAGGCGGGCTGGAGCAGCCGGCTGCTCCCCGCCCTGGAGGCACCCCGGCCCAGTGCAGGCCACTGCAGACTGGGTTTCTCTCTGCACCCCCACCCCAAGCACGTGAGAGAACTGCTCCTCCACCCTCAACCCCAGGGCAGGGCTTGGCTCCAGGCTCAACCCTGCTGCCTCGCCACTGCCGCCCTCGGCCGCGCCTGGTTGCCACCATAGCAGAAACCCACGGTGGGCAGGACCAGCCTCCCAGTCTGCGAACACATCTCTGGTTCTCTCCTCACATGTTCACACTGGGCATCTGCACACGCAAGTCCCCCAGCCCCTTTTTGCCCCCCAGGCTGGTCCCTTCCCAGAGCAAGGGGCAGCACTCTGCCACTGGGTCTCCACACTCTGCCCTGGGCCCCCAGAACAGCCAGAAGGGCCTCATGGTGCTACTTACACGGGGCAGGCGGGGGGCCTGGGGAAGCCGGAGACAGGCAGGGGCGGGGGCCCTGGGCTTCCGGAGTCCCCGAGCCCCTCCTCACCGTGTTCAGGATGTCAGAGATCCTGGGGGCTGGGGTGGAACAGACGAGACGTGAACATGAGACAGCTGGGGGTACAGGACAGTTGAGGGCAGGTGGGGGGCACAGGGAAGGTGGGGGCAGACTTGGGGGCACAGGACAGGCTGGGGGCAGGCTGGGGGCGCGGGGTCACGCATGAGAGAAAACCTACAGACCGATGAGCCAGAGAGGGGACATGGGGCATCACGTGGGAATGGGGAGTTGGGAGGACAGAGAAGGCATGAGGGGTTTGGGAGGTGGGGGACACGGGGGATGGGAGGACGTGGGGGGTTTGGAGGACAGAGGGGACGGGGATGGAGGACATGAAGAACAGAGGGTGTTGGGGTAACAGAGGGGATGGGGAACATGGAGGGCTGAGGGGACAGGAGGAATGGGGGATGGGCATGGGGCACAGAGTGAGTTGGGGTACCCAGGGGGCAGGGAGAACAGGGTCAGGGGTGGGGACCTTGGGTCCCCCAGGTGGTGGGCGCCTGCCCCTGCTTATCCAGGTGGGGAGCTACGTGGCCCCCGGCCCCCAGGAGAGGGGGTAGCGCAGCATGGCCAGGCCTGGAAGCGCTTGCAGGGCTGACGGACTGAATGGAAGGTGCACAGGGGAGGCCCAAGGGGGACAGGCGGGCCCCCTGTAACAGCCCCTTGTCTGAAGCTCCCCGACCCTGGCTGGGCACTGGCTTGGTGTGGGGCCCCCTGAAGTCAGTGTGATGCCCGAGGGAGACGGGGAGCAAGGGCAGGGCCTCCGAGGGCTCTGCGAGGGCCTGGGATGTCCCGTGGAGGAGGGCTCAGGCGGGCCAGCGGTGCCAGGTGAGGGAGGCCGTGCTCGGCAGCGGGGGGGCTGCTCGGCAGCAGGCCTGGGGGTACTACTTACACTGGGCGGGTGGGGGGCCCTCAGCTTCTGGGGTCCCTGAGCCCCTCCTCACGGAGCTCAGGATGTCAGAGATCCCGGGGGCTGGGGCAGACAGAGGCAGACCCATGAGGTGACGTGGGCCGGAGGAGCACTGCAGGGCCCGTCTCCCACCCAGGGCCTGTCTCTGCAGCAAAAGGCCCCCAGACTGAGGCTGGAGTGAGGCCTGAGCCAGGAGCTGGAGCAGGAAGGTGGGCTGGGCAGCCCCCACAAACCAGTGAAGAGGCCCACACAGATGGGGGAGCCGAAGGGGCACCAGCCGGAGCCCATGCTCAGCTGGCCCTGGGCTCTGGAGTGCTCCTAAGGGGCTTCAGGCCTTGGAGGAGACCCCCGCAGCAGCAGGGGCCCAATAACTCACACGGGGCAGGCAGGGGGCTAATAGGAGCTGGAGCCAGGCAGAGTGGGGGGTCTTTTGCTTCTGGGGTCCCCCAACCCTTCCTCATGGAGCTCAGGATGTAAGGGACCCTGGCGACTAGGGCAGACAGACAAGATGTGAATGGGAGACGGGGCAGGACAGGACAAGGGGGTTGAGCTGGAAAGCCCCCACGCTGGTGACAGCTCCAGCCACCCCAAGACCACATGGAGCTGGGACCTCCTGGGCTGGCGTCAGCCCTGTGCAAGCCCAGGGCTGCATGGTCACATCAAGGCTGGGCAGGCTGTGGCGTGAGCAGGCTTGAGCATGTGCCCACTGGGGCCTTTCAGCATCTGACTGTGCTTAAGGCACCTGCCCGGTTGGCAAGGCCACTAAGGTGTCCTCTCACCCTCGCCCAGCCAGACATGGGGACGTCAAAGTCTGGTGGGGCTGGGCTGGCAGGCGGGTCCTCTCCCACAGGCCCTGCAGGCTCAGCCATCTCAGGCCCCCCCACAGCTCCATGGGGGTAGAGCCGCACAACCAGGGCTCAGAGCAGTGTGGGTGGCCCCTGTGCTGGTGGCTCCAGCCTGTGTCAGGGGAGGCACGGGAATGTCCAGGGGCTAAAGCCCTGTGTTCACCTCTGCTCTGGGGCATGGGAGTGCTCAGGACACGCACACATCCCCCAGGCAACACTCCAGCCCCTGTGTACCCGTGTGTGTGGCCAGGCCTCCCTGGGAAGGCTGAGAAAGCAGAGAGCCAAGGAGGGGCCCTGTGGGGAAGGGCCAGGCCAGTGGCTCAGTGTGGACAGAGCGCCCCCTTGTCAGTCACCTGCCAGGCAGAGTCCCAAGTTCAAGGAACTTTAAGAGATGAATTCAACCACGAACTCAGTCTCCACAGGGGCCTGGGCACCTGGCTCCCAGAGCCAGCAGGGAACGGTGTGGAGGGCTCGGACCCGGCTGTCAGGGTTCCAGTGGGACTGTGGCCACAGACGCACCCCTAGGTAGGCCCCAGTCTCTTGTCCCTGCTCCCAGACACGGGCCTGCACAGGGTGGCCTGCTGCCACCGCCACCAGGAATGGCACATACCTTTGGTGTCTTCGTCCTCTATGGTGGTGTGGGTGCTGTCGGACGACTCCTGGGGACACACAAGGGGTAGTGCGTCAAGGCAGGGAAACCCCGGCCCTGGAAACCCAAGAGCCAAGCCACCCACATCCCCAGAGGCAAGGGCCCTGACTTTGCCTTCTCCCCACAGACAGGACAGTGGAAAGACATGCTCAGACAACCCTAACCAGAGAGGAAAGTGGGCTTTTGAAATCCCAAGGCTCCTGGTGAACCAAAAAGGCACATGCAGCCTGTGCACTTTGGCAGACAGGGCAGGAAGCTTCCAGAAGGTCCAGTCCAGACAGCAACCCTCACACCTCCTGCCCCAAAGTGGACAACCTGCCTGGCCTCTCCTCCCAGCTGGCCCTGGAGGCCACATTCTGCCCCACTCATGGCTTGTAGACCTTCAGAGGGAACCCCAGGTGTCTCTAACCCACTGCAAAGCTCCAAAGAGGCCTGCTTTTTCCTCAGAAGGAATCTTAATAGGTCCCCAAGATCCCTCCCGGCAATGAAGTCTGGGTTGGTCCTGAGTTGTGGCCAGTGGCTAGGCTGTGGGGGCTCTTTTAGGAGCCCAGGCCCAGTGGAAGTCTGGCTGCAGGCCTGGGTGGAGTGAGTGCTCCTAGAAACAGCTCAGCTGCCCAGCCATCCCCCAACCAGCCCCTTCCCTGCCCCAGGATATGATGCCAATGGGACGGGAGCTGAGGCCGAGCGCACAGGAGGAGCAGGTCCCAGCAGGGTGAGCAGTAGGCAGGTCCTGGGGGCCTGTGCCCCCGCCTGGCCCACGTAAACCCTGCATTTGGCTGCCTTGTGGGTCTGGCCATGGCCAGGGAAGGGCTGAGAGCACAGAAGGCAGCTAGGAGGGTCCTGAGAAGTGGACCTGCTCTCGACATCAGGAGCCCAGCTTCCAAGTCTGTGGTGGCCTTGGTACAACTGAGCCTCCAAGGGCCTGTGGGCTTACCAGTGGGGCTCTGTCCTTCCCGAGGAGGGTCACTGCACTCCTGCCCCACCCCCGACCTGGCACTAATGCTTCCCAGCGTCAACATCCCAGATGTCCCAGGCCAAGGTCTGCCTCCCACCTGAGAAGAAGCTCCCAAGAGGTGGCCGGGCACACCAGTACCTTGACCCCATCCACGGGGTTGTGAATGACGGTGGTCTGAGGCTCCTGAGGAGAAGGACGCACAGAGGTGGTGAGCAGAGGGCACCCAGCCTGCCCAGCCACAGCACCAGGCACCAAGAGCAGAGGCGACAGCAGGGGCAGGGCAGGGGAGTAAGGACAGGGCGGCCATCTGCCAGGCGTGCAGGCCCTGCTCCGCCGCAGGGAGCTCCTGCATCCCTCTCTCTGGGCAGCCACAGGCCAGCACAGCCATTCGGGTGCCTCTCCACCACCCGCTGCAGGCTGCTGGGAAACCACCAAGGGGTCTGGGTCTCTCTCCAGATCACTAGGCAGGCTCAGAAGCTAAGACCAGGCCCGCATCTTCCTGGGGAGAAGCCAAAGCCCCCAGCTCACACAGCAGGGGCCCCGCTGCTGCAGGTGGAGCCGAGGGTGGTGCAATGGGTACTGGATCTGGGCCTCACTGGGCCATGGAGGCCTCTGGGTGCCAACCCACAAGTCAGCACAGCGGGAGGTAGGCCCCATCCCTGCCCCCAAGAGGGGCTCCAAGCCCAGCCCCAAGAAGGCCTGGAGGGGCCAAGCGTTGTCCTCAAAGACAGGCTGGAGGCTGGACCCCACCCTCACCCAGCCCCCAGCAGTGGGCCGCCACACGACCGGGTGAGGAGCCCGGGAGAAGGGACGGAGGGGCTCAGTACCAGGGCGGCAGGAGGAAGTGTCCCCTTGGGGCTGGTGGCAGCTGTACTGTTTTTGGCGCTATTCGTCTGGGGCTGCAGAGACAGAAAGAGGCACTGTTTTAGGGGAGAACAGGGGCCACCCCGCTCCCCGGGCCTGCTCCAGGGGGGCCTCGGGTGGGGCAGAGCTGCAGGCTCTGGCTGCGCCTCACCTTGCCTCCATCTGCTTTCTTGTTGAGCAAACTCTTGGCTGCTGCATCAGGAGGAAACAGGCATTGTGAGTGAGTGGCCCAGGCCCAGCTGCCACAGCCCACCCCCTGCATGAGGTGGCTTTGGGGGCCTGCAAGGTGCTGGGCTTCCCCAAGAGCAGGACCCGAGGCAGGGGCGGCTTCTGTGCCCTGTAGGGAACAGAGAGGGTCTGCGCCCACTTCTGAGCAGGGCCAGCCTAGGGGGGCCCAGGAGGGCTACCAGAGGACTTTGGTCCTCAGGACAGGCCCTTCCCCTGGTCACACTCCATGGCCATGGAGAACACAAGACTTCGCCTCCCACCTGGGGCTCTCAGCTTGTGGGCAGCATGCAGGCTCTGCCAAGGGCCACGTGTTGGAGTGGTGGACATCCTCTGTGACTCTCCATGTCCTCCAGAGGCAGGCGGCAGTTGGCCACCCACACAGGGTGGGGCTCGGCCAGCCCCAGGCCCGCTTGCTCTCCCTCCTGAACCTGCCCCCGGCACCACGGTCTTGGGGCCCTTTCTGGCCTTCTTCAGGCAGCACTGGGTGGGCTAGCACGGACCTCTCTGTCCACCCCTGAGGCGCCTGGGCTCTGATGGGGTCAGCAGGCGACACAGCGGGGGAAGGACCAGAGAGGCCACATGCACCCAGGCTCCCACCACCCTAGGGCCCCGGACCCAGCAGGTGACCTCTGCCTCCAGGACAGCCTGGCTCCGCCTCCCCGTCTGTGTGAGCCTGCCCGCCACCTGGCCCGCCACACACCCCCAGTTCCTGGCCCCACGTGCCAGCGTCGTCCACTGCAGTTAGGGTCGGTTTTAATTACAGGCTGCAGAACAGAAAGAAGTCAGCTTACCTCACAGGAAAGGAAAGGTGAGGAGGGGAAAGAAGAAAGAGAAAACAAGATTGGTGTTGGTCCGGAAGAGAGCAACTCTGGGCCTGGTCTCAGGTCCTGCCCGCTTGCCTCGCCCACGTTCCAGAGCAAAGCGGCGCCCCAGGCAGGTTAGAGAAGCAGCCAGGGGCAAGGCCAGGAAGGAAGTGGCACAGGCCCCCACGGCTCCAAAGGCCGACGCCAGACCTGAGTAGGGTTGGCCGGCTCTTGCCCAAGGTGGTGCACAGCAGGCATGGCTGGGCCCCGTCCTGCTGGCAGCATCCCTGGAGGCTGCTCACCAGACAGACCCCAAGATGCAAAGTGGGGTCCCCTGGCCAGAACATCACACCGATCTCGAGGCAGAAATTGCGGGTGGGCTGCACCTCTGTTCGACAGCCCACCTGTCCCAGGGGACCCTGATGGGGGTGCAGTGGCCAGGCCTGGTCCCCCACTACTGGGCTGCTGCCTGCTGTCCACCTTCCTCCCTGTCCAGGTGCCCCTCGCCGCTCTGGCTCTGCATGGAGACACACGTGGCTGCTCTGGCCAGAGGGCTTTGCGGGGCAGTTTTGGCTCCCAGCCTTCCTCTGCCCCAGGCATCAATCTCTCTCCCACAGGCAGAGGTCAACCAGAAGCCTGACTCGGGCCCACCCTGTCCAGTGGGCTTGCCCTGGGAGCACTGCAGCACCCACGAGTGAAGGGGCCATGGTCCCCCTTCCCTTGTCTCCCATGCCTACCCGCTTTGCATTTCATCCTCCCAGGGTGTGGCCCCTCCCGGTGCAGCCAGACTCAGGACCGCGCATGATGCAGGGGCACCCTGGCCCTGAGGCATCCCAGGACCTGGACCACCACCTCAGGGCCGTGTCCCACCTCCCACTGCACAGACCCTGAGAATCTCCCCTGGTAGCAGCCACAGTCCGCCTCCCTGAAGCCGTGGAGGGCCAGGCCAGGCCTGCAGGTGTGGGAACTCTCAGGCCTTTCTCCTGCCAGCGCGGCTCCTCACCTCCCTGCCGACCTCGCCACTCTGCCCCTCCCCGTGTCCAGCACACAGGAGCACCCCACTCCGCTGCCACAGCGGGGGAGAGCCTCCTCCCAGTGGCCTGGAGGAAAGAGGTGCCAAGCACGTCTTGCAGGCAGCAACACAGGCAAACAAGGCGACCCCACCCTGATCAAAGACGGGCAGCCTGGTGGGTGGCAGGTCTGCTGACTCCAAGGTTTGGAAACAGCACTAGTGTGAGGCTCAGCCAGCTAGTGGAGATGGAGTCAGCTCTGCCCATCTGCCCTGGGTCAGCCTGTGTGGGAGCAGTTGGAGGCCTCCAGTCAGTCCTTCCTGGGTTTAAGCCCCTCATTCTATTAAACCCAAATTCCAGACCACATTTCTCAGGAGGGTAATGGTTCTGCTCCCTAACAAATGCCCCTCCAGGACTCAGACGGCCACCCGGTGGCCCAGGCTCCAGGCCGCCCACTCTGCTTAGGAGCCCCCAGCCAGCACCCGCTCATCCAGGCGCAGTGTGGACACTCGGCGGTGCCCGTCCCAAGCACACTCCTGGCCCCGCGCTTCCTGGAAATTCCTGTCTCTGTCCCCGACTAACTCCAGAACGCTGACGGCTCCCATCTACACTGGCAGGCAAAGGCGCAGGGGTTCCCCTTTGTGCTTTCTCAAGTCAAATGTGTTCTTCTGCAGCAAGAATAAAGGTGAGCCGAGCAGGTGCCCCAGGCCTCTGTACACCCCCCACCAGGGGTCCTCAGGGCCAGGCCATGGGCGCCATCCCACTGTTTCCCCCAGTGTCCTCTCCGTGAAGGGGAAGGAGGAACCAACGAGGGCACTTTGATTAACTGCAACATCTCTCGAAAGACACCTGGTCTTCCACTGGCCAAGGAGCTGGAGGCCGTCATCCACAGAGAAGCGATGGCCTCAGAACTGAGACCCCTGCCTAACGCACAGGCAGGTCCCTCAGCCCATGAGGCCCACCCTTGTCCTCATCCCCTAGCTGGTCACCCAGAGACAGCCATGCGGGGGATCCATCCACATGCGCTAGCTGGCCCCCAGGACACAGCAGCCCTGGTGCCCCGGGTAAGCCAACATGCGTGTAGCCTCATGCACCGTCCACTTGCAGGCAGGCGGCATCGCAGTGGGAGCCCCTGGCAGAGTGGCTCAGAGGCTGCCTCGCTTGCTGTCTCTGGGCAGAGGGACTTTGTCAAAAGGGCCTACATCACCGTTCCCTGACCTCCCTACTGCTCCAGAAAGCAAAGCCGATCCAGGACGGCCCTTGGGGGCCTGCTGGACATGCCCACTAGGATGCTTGGGGGCCACTAGTTCTCTGGGGGTCTGGCCCAGGTCACACTGGGTGTGCAGGGGCTGACAGGGCCTCCTGGGAGGTCTGACCCTCACCAGTGGAGGAGGAGGTTGGGAGGTGGTGAGGGACCTCACAAAAAGCCCAGAGGGGGCCTCCAAAGTCATTCCTGGGCCAGCCAGGCCCCCATCCTGGGGCACGCAGGGCAGACACGCTCACACCAGCCTCAGCACAGACCACCAGCTCCATGTGAGTGAGTGACAGGGATCGCAGAGGGTCCCTGGGGGCTGTGCCAGGCTGGGGGTGGTTGGGGCGGCGAGCGCGCTCTCACAGGGCAGGGTCTCTACCTCATCACATCCTCCCCGAGGCCCTCCACTCAGAATACAGGCCTCCAGCAGCAGCCCCGAGGCTTCCTGTGGGGGGCAAGGTCACTCTGAAGGGGGCTTGTGGGGGCAAATGAGGGCAGCCTCAGGGCAAAGGGCTCTGACCAGAGGGTCTCCTGACCCCCGACTCGGGGCCAGGACCAGGGGGTTCAGTCAAGCATGTGGGGTGAGATGTGACCTAGGGGTCACCTGGCCTGGCCCCCTTTAAGAGCAGTGGGGCTGCTCGCTGCCCTCAGTGTGAGCTCTGTGGACGTGTCCACGGCGGGAGCCGGGGCTCCCAGGCCTCTGGGGCGGCCGCGTGCAGTGAGGGCGGCTATGCCGACAGGCGGGACGTGAGTCCAGAACGTCTACCTTGTTCCACCAGCCCCATGGTGGTGCCGGAGGCCGCCGTGGACATTGTGGCCGGAGCGGTGGTCTGTCTGCCCACTGTTAGCACCAGGTTAGAGATGAGGGGAGGGGTGGCCGAGACAAGGGTGGGCGAGGGAAGGGAGAGAAGAGACAAAGGAAGCAGAAGAAGATTAGAGTTAAAGTCTAGGCGGCGGATGGTTCCAGAACCCCTTTTGCAGGAGAGTGGGAACGAGATGGACACGGATCAACATGTGAGCATTTGCCTCCTTTCTAGAGAACCCCAGAGGAGTCCAGGGCGGCGTGTGTGGTGTGACGGCGTGCCCATCCCAGGCAGCAGTGTCACAGTGGAGTACAGACGGTGCTGGACGCAAGCGGACAGGACGTGGCACAGACGCTCCCACGCTGCGGCGCGGGCCACAGACAAGCCACAGGACGAGAGGCGCCGGCGAAAGGCCTCCCCAGCGCGGCCACAGACCCCCAGCCCACCCGCCCTCAGTGAGCCGGCGGGCCGCCGCCATCGCGTCCAGAGCTCCGCCAAGAGGCCCCGGACCCTCCTCTCACCTCCACACACAAAACGGTGTTCAGGGGACTCGGGACAACGAGGCCACAGAGGTGCAAACCACACCTGGACAGACACACAGAGCTGCAGCCTGGGCAGTGGGCAGCTCAGACACAGGGCATCCGGTGAGGACAGACGCAAAACACAGGGCCGGAACGTGTGCCAGCTGGGCCGGGTGGGCCCTGGGTGTGGTGGTGCAGCCGCCGGGCACCCACGGGTCTCCAAGGGCTGGCGATGGGGGAGGGGCCAGGTGGTGAGACAGGGGCGAGTGGCTGGCGGGGTCACTCATGAGCCTGCTTCTCCTGCAGAAGGCTGTTCTCACCTGAGAAATTCCGTGTGGCCAGCATGGTGGTGAGGATCGCGCCCTGGGAAGAGACACACAGCTCAGGCCAGGGCTGCTGACCCCCGTAGACCCCTGCCCAGACCTCTGCTGGTGAGCGCCTGGCCCGACTCGGGCCACAGCCTTAAAGAGACCAGGGTTCTGCAGGCTCGGCAGCTGTGCCAAGACCAACCACCCATGTCCGGATGAACACAGTGCAGGACCTGGGCCTGGGCCCGGGCTGCCCACCCACCCTCTCCTCCGGGGCCCGCCTCTTCCTGCAGCCCCCTCTCCCTGACAGGCGCCTCCACGTGAGCCCTTGGCCTGGAGCGCCCAGGCTAGCCTGCACCACAGGTGTGCTGCGGGGAAACCAGCAAGGGGCCCGCGGGCCAGGCTGGGCCTCCCCTCCCTGCCAGACACCAGCAGTGGGCTATTCCTCCGCCCAGACCTTCCCCTGGCCACGAGCCTCCCAACCCACTAATGTGCTCTCTAGAGACAGTGCGGCCATCAGGGGCCCAGGCACACAGTCCTGGGAACACCTCGAGGGGGCAGGGTACTGGGCAGCTGGGGGACTGCCCTGCATCTGGAGGCTGGGCCCTCGCCTGGGCACCTCTGGTGGTGTTGCTGTGGGCAGACTCGGTCCACCTGCCCCATCTGGGCTGGGACAGTGCCCACACACAGCTTCTCCCTGAGGGGGTCCGGCAGGTGCAGTGCAGGCAGCCCACCTTGAGCTTTCTCCGGGCATTGAACTTCTTCAGACACTCCACGGTCTCCTGTCTGTGCATCATGGAGGCCACGGTGGAGCGTTGCTGCGGGGAGAGGGGCCGTCACACACTGCAGGGCCCCCGAGGGCCCCGGCTTTGTTCCTGAGGAGTCTCTAAAGAGGGAGGTCTGGGTAGCCTCAGGGCAGCAGGGACCACCCACCACCCACACCCCACACTCGCAGGACTCCCCCCACCCTGAGCCCCTTCCTCCCAGGCCTGCTGCTTTGCAAACCCACCAGCGTGTCCCCAGCCACAGGCTACCAACATCCAGGAGACCTAAGTGAGGGGCCCCAGCCCCAGGGTCAACTCGCTGGGGAAGGTTCAAGGCTCCGGCAACTTACGCAGACCCACGGGTGCTTCAGCGCCTCGTGCGCTGTGATTCGCTTGGCTGGGTTGATGGTCAACATCTGGTTGATGAGGTTTTTGGCTTCAGGAGTGACTGTGTCCCACTCAGGGGATGGAAACTAGAAGACAGTGCACAAAGGGTCTGAAGCCCCCTCCCCAGACAGCAGCCAGAGCCCCCCAGGGGCCTCCCCTGGCCGGCTCCTCGCCTGCCTCCCAGGCTGGGGGGCGCAGGTGCCCAGCACTCACGTCGTAGGCTCCAGCCTTGATCTGCTGGTATAGCTTGTGCTGGTCCTCGTCCCAGAAGGGTGGGTAGCCCACAAGCAGGATGTACAGGATCACCCCTGGGGGGCAGGAGCAAGGGCCTCACACTGCTGCCCCAGCCCCTCAGCCCGGCTGCACAGACCCAGCCATCCCACATCCAAGGAGCACAAGCCACATGCCAGTCACCAGACACTGCCACCTGGTGTCCAGTGTGTGAGCCCGGGGCGGTCAGATGCCCAGCTCTGGGGCCCTAATCCAGTTCCTTAGCAAAGGTGGGGGCCCCTGCCTGAAGCCAGCAAGCCGAGCAAAGGCACTGGGGTCCACGAGCGTCCCCACAAAGCCGGCGTGACCAACGGTCACCATTTGGAAACCCTTGTGTTGGCAGACCAGCATGCCTCCCATTACCCTGCTTCACCGGAAGGCCCCCCCTGGGGAAGACCCCCACCAAGGGACAACCCCACCATGCACCTGCGGCCCTACTGGCTCAGACCCCTCTGCTGAGCTCAGGGTTGGCTTGGATGTGGGCTTCTCAGCAGCAGAGGCACATTGGCAAGTCTACTCTGGGTGGGGAGGGCTCCTGGGCCCTGGAGGCAGTGCCAGGTGGGTCTGGCACAGAGCCAGCTGTGCCGGCATGGCACCCTCCACGCTGCCCCTTGGGCCACCCCACCCTGCACACCAGCCTCACCGCATGCCCAGATGTCCACTGGCTTGCCATATGCCTCCTTTCGCAGGACCTCTGGGGACAGGTAGCCTGGCGTGCCAGCAAACCCTGGAGAGGGCAGAGGGTGGTGTGAAGCGCCACAGGCAGGTGACTCCCTGCCCTGCTCCCCTGCTGTCCAGCGGGGCACTCACCAAACCACGCCTGCTGGTCCCCCTGCACTTCGATAGCCAGACCAAAGTCTGCCAGCTTCACCGCGGCTCCTTTGCACTTGCTGGCCAGAAGCAGGTTCTCAGGCTTCAGGGGCAGTGACCGACCAGGGAGCACGTGGTATACACCGGAGATGTCACAGTGGTGGGACAAAACACAGCGGTTTGCAGATATGGGGTCCCAAGCCTGACTCGCCACGTGGGTGTCCCCCATCCCTGCACAGCTGACACCCTGTGGGGCCCCTCGGCTTCTGTGCACTGCAGTCACAGTCCCCTGGGCCTGCACCTTACAGCCCTACACCCCTGGGGACAAAGACAGGAGCCCCAGCTCTGCAGGCTTTCAAAGCACCAGCTCGGATCCCTCACACCCAGGAACAGTGAACTTGGAGCGCTAGGAAGTTCACCCCACAAGCCCTGGCAGGCTGTGCTCTCCACAATTCTGGCCGCTCAGAGGCACAATGCGGAGTTACCTGCTGGGAGCCCAGGCCCTCCCTATGGGGCAGTAGCCCCCAGTGGGCAAAGAGGAACCGCCGGGCGGGCTCCAGGGAAGGGGCCTGTGCTGATGCTCACAGCAGGAAATGGCCCCTGACGCGCCCCCTCCACGGGGAGCAGGGCCCCTGCCCCCAGGAAGGACATTAACCCCGAGGGCCAGGGGTCCCTGTGCTCACACGGAGGGACTTGCTCCCCCCTGATCACAAGCGGCTTCCAGGACCCTGGGCCCCTCCCCAGGCCAGCCTCCTGAAACCACACTGCCTCTCTAATGCCCCTGGGAAGACCAACCCTGCCATACAGACCCCATTAACACTGCTTGCCAACCTGACAGGTCAGGATGGGTCACAAGGCCTCAGATCCAGGACGCATGCCAGGCTGTATACAGCACCGGAGCTTCTCCCGGCCCCACTGGGCTGGGGGGGACAAGGCTCCGCCCAATGTCACATGCAGGGGACATGCGGCCCTGCGCGCTCAGCACAGACTGGAGGCCCCTGACATTTTGGTTTGACCAGCGTAACTGGGGCAGGGAACTGCAGCTCCCCCCCACACACACCCACATCAACAGTCCTGAAATAGGGGGCCTGACCGGACCTCAGGCCAGACATCTCCTCCCCAGAGGGAAGGAATGGGCGCCCCTTCACCAGGAGTGTGAAGTTGCCCTGCGCAGGAAGGCTGGAGGCCCAAGGGGGCCACACAGCAGCCCCTCTGCCCTCCCCACCTTGGCTGAGAGCAGCCCCCCGTTGTTCCGGGGGGGCTGTCTTGGCAAGACGCCGGGTCCTCTCCAGAAAAGGGAGGACAGTCTGCCCCAACCCCAGGCAGGAGGTGCAGGCCAACCTCCTTCTCAGCAAGGACTCTGTGCCCACCTGTCACACCTGGGTGGGGACGACCCGCCTCTATGCCTTGGCCTCAATGCAGCTATGAATTGTGGGGTCTAGGAGCAAGGTGGGGATGGTGCTCCCTGTGGCCCCTCCTCCCAGAGGCCCCTGAGGGAGGCCAATTCAGACAAGACACAGTGACGGAGGGCTGGACACACAGGACAGGAGGACGAGGGAGGCCACAAGAGGCATGCAGAGGGGGCAGTGGCCTGACAGGCACAGAAGAGGGTCCTGGGCCTGCCCCTGGAGGGACACTGTCCCACACACCCTGGGTGGCCCCAAGAAGGAGTGGCCACATTCAGCATGGGTGCTGTGGAAGATGGATCTGTCTCCCAGCAGGGATAACAAGCCCAGGGGTCCCCCAGAAGGAAGAAACTGCCCTGAACCCAGCCTTGGAGAAAACCGAAGTCAGAGAAAGGAAGGGAGGGAGTAGAGGTAGAGGGGAGCTGGCGAGGAGAGAGCAAGGGGGGCCTGCTACCCTCCTGAGGCCCTCCCCCGGGGCTGAGCACGGGGCCCCGAGACCCCCTCCTGAGGCCCTCCCCGGGGCTGAGCACGGGGCCCCAAGACTTGGTGAAAGGGCTGGCGTTCAGCCCCTTCCCCTGGGTAGCAGCCCCACCTGCCTCCACATCACCTGCCCCCTGCTAGGTCTGCATCTCAGTGAACCCAGAAATCAAGGCCCTGAGTGGCATGCACTGCCCCTCTCAACGAGAGGCATTGAGAGGGACACTGCAGACACACACACACGTGCATGCCTTCATGTGCATACATATGCACAGGAAGCACATGTGCACATATACCTTTGCACACACACATGCCCATGCACGTGTGCTCCTGTCCACACAAGCACATGCTTGCATGTGCATACATCCCACCATGCACACAGTGTCTCCTGGAACTCGCACTGACTGCCAGGCCTCTTTTACACGCCATGCAGGTACAGGTACAGCCACCTGGCACAGCAGGGTGTGGGACTCACCTTAAGGTCCCTGTGCACGACCCCCATTTGGTGGCAATGGAGAACCGCCTCCAGGATCTGCTGGATGCAGTGACTGTGGCAAACAGCAGGGGCATTAGTGAAGGTGGCCTCACGGCAGAGGGGGGGCAAAGCGGGGTGCGTGTGGCATGGGTGGGGCTCCCTGCCTGTGGGGACCACCAGAAGGAGGGAATCAAGGTGGTGCCGGCTGGGACAGCCCCTGGGCTCCCGTCCTATGCTGTAGGTCAACACAAGGCAAAGCCAGGCCCCTCTGCCTGCCATGCCCCTGGCTAGGCCCTCAGAGGCACCCCAGCCCAGGCTCATGCTGGCCAAGCCTGGCCCGGAGCTAGGCGCCCTGTGGAAGGAAGGCCAGGGCTTAGCCCGCCCTGTAAGGCAGGCTGGAGGGGGGCCAGGCCAGGAGGGAGAGGGTGGGCGGGTGTCCCAGTGTGGGGTCCAGCTGCTCGAGGCACGGCTAATGCTGCAGCCACTGTGTCACCTCACTGTAATGACCCTGATGTCCACCCTGGCAGCGGCTGCCGCACCAGACAGCTCAGCTCCCTAGCAGCCCTGCGGTCCTGGGAGCTCTCCAGCGAGGGGCAGCCCGGCCCTGCTCGGGGCCAAGCCGGGGTCTCCTTCCAGGCGGGGGAGAAGTCCTGGGCCTCCCGGATGGGACTGGCTGGAGGAAGCGGGCCTGGCTCCCTCGGGCACACTGTACTGTGACTGCCCACACACAAGCCCCACATGGCCCCAGCCCCAGGGCACACAAGACGCCGTGGCCTGAGCCTGCCTCCCCAGGTACCCAGACAGGTTCCAGCTGCCCCCAGAGCCAGGCACAATCCCTTGGGGTCCCGCACCACCTCTGCAGCACTGCCAGTCCCTGGAGACAGGAGGGCCACAGGCCACCCAGAGCCCACTGCCCGGGGTCTTCATCATGCCCCTCAGGGGCAGGGGAGGGCAGGCAGACTCCCTCAGGACACCTGCCCTGCTGGACCCTGGAGGGTGAGTGAGGTGGGCTGTCAGGGTGCACTTTGCTCCCTAAGGGCAAACGCAGAGGGGTGGGGGACCAGCCTTCCCCCTCAAGCCGCCCCAGCCACACTGCACAGAGCTCAAGACTAGACCAGGAGTCCCCATAGGGACGGCTTCTTGTGGGCTGCAGGGTCAGGAGCTGGGTGGTCCCCCAACCTTCCACACAACTGAGGGTTAGAACTACAGACTCCACGCCACATGCCCTGGTCCCTCCCGGCCCCTCCCCTAGCTCCCCCCTGCCTGACCCACTCCAGAGCCTCCCACGGTGCCTCATCTGCCTAGGGCGGTCCTCCATGGTCCTCAGCCCTCCTCCGCCTAGGGCGGTCCTCCATGGTCCTCATCACCATCCTTGTGTCTCCAGCCCCCATTACTGCAGCCCCAGGCTCAGTCCCTGCCAGCTGACCAGCCACTGCAAGCTCATCTAGGGGCCTTGTCCTGGGAAGCTTTCAGATCAGCAAAGGCCCTGGGTAGGGGCAGAGGCCTGGTGAAGCCCCAGGGACTTGCCATTCCCAGAGAAAACCTCGCAGCTGTGAATGGTGCTCAGCTGAGAATCCCCAGCACCCACAGGAGCCTGCAGGACTCCAGCAGACCACCCTCCTGCTGCAGCCAGACCCTGGTTCGGCCCCAGGGGCACATCCGTGTGCCCTGCTCTTTCTTCAGTATGTCAGCAGCCCTCAGAGCCCACAGGCTTGGCCTCTGGCTGCTCCCGAGCCCCAGAGGGACCTGGCTCTAACCCCAGACCTGCTGACACCGCTGTAAATTTGGGTTCAGCTTTGGGTCAAGCCTGTCTTCTATCTGCTCGCTTGCGACCTCTCCTCAGCTCTGGTCCTGAAGGACGCCCTCCACTCTCCACATTGGGAGTACTGAGGCACCCACGTCATGCAGCGGCCATGTCCTCTGTGTGGGTGCCTGGGCAGCTTCCATCTTTGCACTGGACTGTGGCCTTCTGACTGTGGAGCTCTGCTGGTTCTGTCCTGTCCTTGGCCCGCTTTGCAGGAAGATGTTCCACAAACTGTGGGACCCATGGATCCACCACCAGAGCACCAACAATCCACTCGGGGGGGGGCTGCACTCCCGCCATCCCACCCCTCCTGGGGATGCAGGGCCCAGACCAGCGCCAGAGTGTGCCAGGGCTGCCAGCCGGCACCTGGCCTGCGAGCTGGGCATCAGGCCCTGCAGCTCTGATGGCAGACCCACCCACCACATGGCAGGCCATGCCCGCCACGCTTTGTGGCCACCCTGACTTCTGCTGGCTTCACCCCCAAGAGCTTGCCAACCTGCCAGCTAAGCAGACCATGTTCCCCAAGACAAAGCTACTAGGCACCCACCAGTGTGGCAGCACCGGCCTGTCTCCAGAACCACGTGGGGACCACTGCTGTGGCCGCAGTAGCACGGACACCCACCTGCCGGAGAGCAGCCCGTCCGGCACCCTGCCCTCCGGGGCCACTGCCATCTGAGAACTGGCCAGTCACGAGGGCCTGCCTGCCTTCTGCCCTCTGTTCACACGTGGGGCCTTTTTCATGTTCTGAACAATCTGGAAGTCACTTCTGCAGTCAGGACTGCCCCCACGCGACCACTCCAGATGCTGGCTGGGTCCTGGATGTTGTTGTCTTGGTTCTGTCTGAAGTCACCTCTAAAGTGGCCCCCTCCTGGGACAACCAGCTTCTCACTCGGCCCCTTTAGCTCTCTCTCAAGAGCCATGTCACTTTTTAGGGTTTTAAAATGTTTTGAACTTTGCTTTCCCAGGTTTGAAAAAAGATCTCTCCAATCCCCCGGGACTCTACAGTAAAGGTCTGCTTCCTAAGAACCTCTCCAGGCTCCTGGTGAAAAGGCTCAGAAAGCACGTCCTGCATGTGACACATCGGACAACCATGCTTGCTCTGAGCAGCACGGCCCTAGACAGGCCCCTGGGAGGGCCACTGATTCCCAGCCAGGCAGCACCCGCCCCCACCAGACGCCCTTCCGTGGAGAGTCCCTACGAATGAAGTCAAGGCCACCATCCTCCGGTCATGAGAGTGAGCCTTCTGCACACGCCACAGTTCCCACGTGGCCATCCACGCCAGGCTTGGAGGCCAACCACTAGCACAAAGGCCAAGTGCAGGGCATCTCCAACTGGGTCCAGGGCTCCTCGGAAAAGAGCCTGAAGCACACAGGTCTCATCAGTGGGGGCAGCTGGGGGCGGGGCGGGGGCTGCTCAAGAAGGCCCCTCATTCCCTCTCACCCATCCTCGCAGTTTGGCAATGACAAGGTAGAGTTTGTGACAGGACACCAGGCATGTGGACGGGCCCACGCCCAGAGCCCCATCCCTCCTGGGCCAGGCCCACTGGGCCCCTCAGGCCAGGGGAGTTCTCCGCAACAGGGTCCCCAGTTAGGGTCCAGACGCCTGCCCTCAGGAGTGCAGGGTTAGGGCGGGGCAGCCAGGGGGCAGCTGGAGGCAGGGTGGGAGAGGGAGGGGCCCCAAGGCCACATGTGTTGGGGGCATGGGTGGGCACAGGGCATGGGAGGGCTGCTGTGGGCCGGCCGGAGGGACCCAGGGGCTCCTGGCCAGGAGGGGACTGGCTGCAGGCATGCGCACCCTTGGTCGGGACCACAATGAGGATAGCAAGGAGGGCACCAGACGCCCAGGCTGTGCCCAGTGAGGGCCCTGAGGGCCGAGGAGCCCAGCAGGATGTCCAGGCAGGGAACCCATGGCAGAGGAGGCAAGTGACCTCCGAGACACCAGGTGGCGCTGGAGGCCACGGCCCTGCGGCAGTTCCCGGCCCCACCCGGCCCCCACTCACCCTTCACAGCACTGCCTGTGGGCACCGGGGCGAGTTGGAAAAGCTACTTCAAAAAATAACGTTCATTGTCTTAATTAGTAAAGTAATATGTATTCATTAAAGAAAATTTAAAAATAAACAGATATAAAAATTAAAAAGCACCTGCAGCCACCTGGAGGGGGCCGCCGTCAGCCCTCCCCTTTCAGGCGCGTCTCCCTGTGCGGGGCGGGCAGGGGCGACATGCACCGTCAAAGGCGGCCTCCTGTCAGGGCCACGGTGGCATCTGGCCCCGAGCCCAGGCACGGCGGGTCCTGGTGACCTGCCCTTCAGGGAGGGCGTCCTGCCGTTCCCCTGCGCCACGCTGCATCTCAGCGGCCATCAGCCCCGCTCGTCCCTGGGGAGCGTGGCCCCCGCAGGAGGAGCTGCCCCACCTAGAGGAGCGGAGCTCCCCGACACTGGGACCCTGGGGCCCTGGCTGCCTGACCCAGCCCCAAGGGGAGGGCCAGCAGGCATCTTCCCAGCGCAGGACCCTCTGAGGCGGCCCTGGCCAGAGGTCGCGGAAAGGTATTGCCATCCTGTCCTTGGGAAGCCCTGCGAGCTCACGCCTCCATGAAGACGGCAGCCCAGGGGTGCCCCATGGCGGGGAAGCTGCCCACAACCCTACTCTGTTCCCCACCCCCATTACCCCAAGGACCGAACCCCTGTGGGGGCTCCCACCTCAAGACGCTGAGAGCCTGGGCCACTCTGACTCGGCCACAGCCCCGTGCTGGTGACACCGGAGCTGCCCGGCTCAGAGGGCTCCCAGCATGGGGGCGCGCTTGGTGGGCGTGCGGATCCCCACCCCACATTCAGCAGGACGTGCGCAGGAGCAGACAGGCCTGGGCGGGCATGGGGCAAAGGGAGGCGCAAGAGCACAGGCAGCACACCCACCTGGCATCCGCCTCACTGTAGTATTCTCGAGCCACAATGTCCTCAAAGAGCTCCCCACCAGTGACCCTGCGGGCAAAGCAGATGAGGGTCACGGCTTCTGGAGACGCCGTCTCCCGACCCCTCTGCCAGCTCCTGCGTGTCATCACCACTGTCACCCCCAGGCTACCACCACCTCAGCCCCATAGCCACTGTCCCCTGGGACTGACAGCTTGCCCAGGGGTACACATGACACCCTTACACTGAGCCTCACGCCTACTCCAAGGCCTTGGCACTGCTCAGAAAACAGAGGCAAAGCTCCCACGACTCGCCAAGTGGGCAATGTTGACCCAGGCCCAAGGTGCTATCTAGACATCTGCTCTCCTCCTCGAATGCCCAGGGAGGTGGGGCCCGGCACAGAGCAGTGAGACCGGCAGGGATGTGCCCTGGCCTGGCCTCCCTGGTGGGCAAGGCTGTGAGGTGTTCGTGCCATGACCCTGCTCAGTGAGTGGTGTTCGGGTCAGGACGGACCCCCAGGGCAGGAGCTACTGTGCTTGGAGGGCCTCTGGGGACCCAGGACACACAGACCCTGAGGGGCACATGGCTGGGCAGCATGGGCCAGGGCGGGAGGGGAAGAAAGCAGGGACGAGAACCAGGCACACAGGGAGCAGGGAGAAGCAGCCTTGGCCAAGCCCTCACCCACCTCGGCTCTGAGTCCACGAGTGACTCCATCTGGGGCTTCCCACCCTGAGGCATCCAGAGGCCCCCTGTCCATGTCCTGTGAGGACCCCAAGGAGCACTGCCCTCTGTGCCCCCTCAGCCCTATGCCGGCCACTGTCCTCTCTGCTCCCATCGATTCTCAAAGGTGGGGCTTGGGTTGGCCTGATCTGTGTGTCCAGCAACAGGGCCAAGCTGGCCCATGGCAGGGACAACCACAGGGGGGACACTGCCGAGCGGGTGGCCCTGGCACATGTGGGCTCTTAGTGTTGGAGAAACACAAAAATGAGGATGTGCTGGGTGGTAGCCTGCCCTGTGACCCTGTTGGACACTTTCAGGGTCTTACTTTGCCACCGGAGGAGGCTAAGCCTCAGAGCAGGTAGGCAGAAACGGCCCAAGAGAGACAGAACCTCATGTGAAAATGTGCACGTGTGCCTGTGTATGCACATGTGCCCTGTTGTGCCTGTGTGCACATGCTCCTGTGCCTGCGTGTGCACAGGTTTCTCTGCCTTCGAGAGCATGTGTGTAACTGTGCCTGTGTGTGCCTTGTGCATGTGCATGTGGAGCAGGATGGAGTTTTAGGCCCAGCCCAGGAGAGGAAGACTCACTGTTTCTCCCTGCATACGGAGCTCGTAGGTGTCTCTGCAGACACCAAGTGCAAGCAGCAGAGGCAAAAAGGCCACCGGGTCCGGGCCAGGGCCACCATGGAGGTGCAAGAAGGCCCCAGGAGGTTTCACACAGGCCAGGGGCAGGCCCTCTGGCCCCTGTGTCCACAGGAGGCTCCAGTCTAGGGTGACCAGCACCTGGGGCCATATGCTCCAAAGCTGCAGGGCAGAGGGTTGGCTGCTGGGGGTTGGTGTCACCACTGACCAGGAAGGGCCTGGTTGGTAGGCCAGTGCCTACTCCCATTCTTCCTTTGCTCAGGTGCTGGCTGGATGGCACAGCTACTCTAGGCTGCAGCCCATGGGGTGCCCCTCCCTCTGTCCCCAGGCCTGGTCCGCAAGGCCCTGTGACAGCCCAATGTGTGGAGAGCGGAGAAACCTGCCAACCTCTGAGTCCACAGAGCCCCCAAACTGCCAAGGGGCCTCAAGGCCTCCTTAAGGTGATACCAATCTGGGCCAGAAACAGTTTCTCGATTCTGGTGCCATGGAGTGGGAGAGAGTGGGCAGCATGGCCAGGGGGGTGGGAGTGTGGGCAGGGCCTGCCTCTGCTCCCCACTTCCCTCCACAGCCCATCTTGGAAACAGCTGCCAGGGCCTGGGGTGTCCTGGACGCCCCAGGGCAGGGGCTTCAGGAGGCTCAGGGCCACTACAGGCTTGGGGGCCACAGAAGTTTGGGGAGGACGTGCAGGGCCCAGGCCCTCCCTCTTCCCCACCCATTCCAGAAACACCAGCCAAATTCCTCTTGCCGGGCCCCCAACAGCCTCTCCCTCTCCTGCCTGTTGTACCTGCCATGAGAGACAAGAACCTCTCATATGTGCACACACACAAACACGTGTGCACACACACACCTCATTCTCTCTGCTTGTCTGCTTCTGAATTATGCACACCCACCCACTAGACAGCAGGTGCCCAGGACATGAGCACCCTCCAGCCCAGGGGCCTCTGCCTTCTGTGAGAGAGGCTGGGGAGCTGCATGGACCTAGGGGCACACAGGGTGACAGCAAACCTGCCACCCCCACAGCACTGTGGGACAAACGTGGGGTACAGCCTCAGCCTCACAGGCAGCTGTGTCTTGTTCAGCCCTGGCCATGCAGCTTGAAGTGGAGTCCTGTGGGACACAGGTATACCAAGAGCCCCTGCAGGGACAGGCCCAGCCTCACCCCAAGTGGTCTGAGGGGTCCTCAAGCCTCCATGCCCTGTGGCCCAGGCAGCATCATTTGATGCAGGAAGAGCTGCCCCACACAGGTATCCTGTCACTGCGGCTGTCGGAGGCCACAAAGGACTACCCAAAGCCAACAGCCCCGAGCACCCTGCAGCCGGAGCAGCAGACTCATGACAATAAACAGAGTTTCCTAGGGAGCTGCTGGGGGAGGGATGCTGGCACTGCTCCTACACGCTGCGGGAAGTGGCAGGCCGCAAAGACCCAATGCCTTCCTTCAGCTGCCACACACACACATGTACACGTGTGCACATGTAAAACCCACAAACCTCACTGTGCACATGCATGCACATGTGTGCCCCCCACAAATTACACATGCATATATGGACACCCCCACAAATCACGCACACAGACACCCATGCATGTGTCCACCCACAAGCCACACACGAACATGTACATACTAACATACCTCCATAAGCCATGCAGTACACACATATGTGCACACACGTGCACACAAAAATCACACGCACTTGTACGCATGAACGTGCACACACAACACCCAAATTTCACAACTGTACACATGTGCAAGCCACACACGAGCACACACGCACATGTACACCTCCACATAACACACACATATTCACACACCCCACACGTGTATGTACTCCCTCTCACATGCTGAAACCCACACACACCTGCATACAAATCATACAGGTACACTGTCACAACACGTTTGTGCAATCACACTCAGACCCACACTCACACTCACTCAACATACAGGAAAGCACACACACTCGCAAACACATGCACACGCTCGTGCCAGCCAGTGGCACCCCAGCGGTGCACGCACTGAGGGAAGGCTGACCTCTCCCTCGGGTCCTTCCCCACCCATCCAGGAGAGGGCCCAGCATGGAGGCCCTGGCCCTGCGGGACAAAGCCAACAAGAAGGGCGGAGTTGGGAGCAAGGTGACCTGGGAGTGGGGGGCTGCCCACCAGGGACTGGGAGCAGGCGAGAGCAAGCGATTGGGCCCCAGAACTTACAGATCGAAGACCAGGTAGTGGAAGCCCTCCTCGGAGATGCTGTCGTGCAGGCGCACTGTGGGGACAGGAGAGGCCCGAGGGCTGGCCGCCGCCCAGGCTGCCCGCTCATCCACCCACGCCACCCTGCGCCTCTGCACCAGGCCAGGCGCTCCCAGAGGGCCCGAGGGCGGTGGCAGGGCCCCTCTCAGCCCCCAGATGCCACAGAGAGCAGCAGGAGGGCCTCGGCTGGGGGCTTCTCAGCAGAGGAGCAGCGGGTCTCCATCAGCCTCTCAAGACAGGCTGAGGGGCAGGGACATTGGACGGAAGACAGCCACCTCCCCACCCCCAACCTGTGAGGCATCACTGCCAAGGCTCAGCCCTGTTCCCTTCCTGCCCTGAAAGACCGCCTGGTCGGGTGGCCAGGGGTGATGAGCGGGCATGTGCACAAGTGAGTCAGTGAGGGAGGGAGAACGCGCAGCCCCGAGGTGGGCTCTGTGTGAGAGCCCCCCCACTGGGGACCTCCCCGTGGAGATCCCCACCCCAGTAGGGGCTGAAAGCAGAAAGCAGGGTGTGGACACGGCCCCCTGCACTGGGTCCCCCTGGCCGCAGGTGTGTGCTGAGTGCTGGGCGATGCCGCAGCCATCCTGAGCTCACGCCGGCTCGGAGGGGTCACAGACTGGGCTCCGGCTGAGCCCCAGGGGCGCCACTCCCGGCCCCTCCCGCGCTGCTGGGCACACACTCTGCCTGGCCCTCCCTTGCCGCTGCCCACTCTCAGAGGACAGCATCCCCTCCTGAGGCCCATGCAGTCTTCACGTCAGGAGCCCAGCTGGGCCAAAGCCATGCACTCAGGGCGGCCCCGCCTGTGGTCAGGGCATTTGCCCACGAGGGGCACTCCCTGGCCCTGGGGTCTCATCTCCACACCTGCTCCCTCGCCTGGTCTGTGTCTGTCTCTGCTCAAGGGTGCAGCCAGCCATCCCCACTCTGCCCTCCCAGCCTGGCTAGGCCCTCACACATGGACATTTTCAAGGCCCACATCCTTTGCCACCTGCCTGGGCTGTGGTCACCTCTCCCCCAGAGGCATCTGGGAGACCCCCAGCCATGCAAAGCCCTGATGACCTTCCTCCTGCCTGCAAACCAGCCTGGCACCAACTCCCAGTACCCCTCATCCCAGTCGGAACATGACTCCGCCAGGCTGGCCTTGCCTCCCTAACGCACAGTGGACCCCCGCTCCCACACCCACCTCTGGGATGTTCCTGTGAAACCCCTCACCCCCTCCTTTGTGGTGGGAGTCAGAGCCAGGCCCTCTGAACAGCCTTCCCACCCGGCTGCCTCCACTCCGGCTCCAAGCAGAGAAAGGCCCTAAGGCCCACCCCTACCTGCCAGCCCTGCAGGCAGGCCCCACAGAGGGACACTCCAGGGGTCCTTCTTGCCTCCCATGCAGGGGAGCCCCAAGGATCCACAAAGCCAGGTCCTCCGGGTGGAGGCCACCCGCCCCAGACCCCTGAGAGGGAGGGGGCTCCCAGGCCCTGCTGGCAGGTCCAGCCTCCTCACCCAGGAGGACACTAGGGGTCCACAGGGGCCAAGGCGCAGGCACGTGAACACTTTTCCTTTTGGCTTTTTAAAATACTTTTAATATTTAAGAAATAGGTGCATAATATTTTTATGGCTGGGGAGAAAACCTACTTAGCACATCAGACCTGTGATTTCACAGACAGGGCTAAAAAACTGAGCCATCACAGAATCACTGAAATAAAACAGTAAGTAAACAGTGATATGCAGAGGCGGCCCGTGAAGTCCAGGAAGCACCTCTGAGGATCCAGTCTGGGAGCTCCAGGGTAGCACAGCATGTGCGGCCAGGGACGCACCCCCTCTGATGGGGCCTTAGTTCCTCCAGGGCTTTCATCCCAAGTCCCAGGGTTGGGGCGTCTTGTAGGGGTCCATCTACCCCCCTAAGCCGCCTCTCAGAGACCTCCTTGGACCCCTGCACTGCCCCTCGGTGGGGCAGGCCCATGCTGTGTGCTGGGACCGACAGCGTCCTGAGCCCTGAGCACTGGAGCCTGGCAAGCTCCCCCTCCCCTTCCCACACTGCCCTCCTCATTCGGGTGGGAGGTCCTCCCAGGGCCACCATCCGGGCACCCACCTGCCCGGCTTGTGGACAAACCACCCGGCAAGGGAGGGGGGTCCAGCCCCAAAAACAAGCAGATGGGGCTCTGCCATCGCTGATTCAGGCCAAGGGAGAGGATCAGCGTGCAAAGGGGAGGCTGGGGGAACACTGGGGGGTGGAGCTGGGGGGAGGCTGGGGGGTGGAGCTGGGGGGAGGCTGGGGATGGGGAGGGCCTGGGTGCTGTCTCTGTAGCTGCTGCTTGGGGCCCACTTCCATGCCACCCACCCAATGTGACACCCCTGTGCTCACCGTGGGAGGGGAAACATACCCAAATCCTCTGATGCCCCTCCTTTAAGGTGGAGCTTGGCTCCCTGCCCTGGTGTGGCCTTCAAATAAACAGAACAAGGCAGGGTGACTGCAGGACACCTCCAGACTAGACCATGAAAAGGCAAGGCTGTTTCTCCAAAACCAAACACAGAACAGGGCCTGCAGTTCACTGCTGGGTATGTGCCCAAAGACGGGAAGCAGGGGCTCAGACTCCCCAGCTTCCTGGCAGTGTTGGTCACGTGGCCACCCAATGGGAGGAAGCCCAATGTCTGAGGATGGTGACGGACACGCCAGCTTCAATGTGCACACGGAGTCGAAGGAAGTTAAGTTCTAACACATGTTACAGCTTGCACGACCCCTGAGGACACTGCTGAGTGAGACCAGCCCATCACAAAGAGGCCAACAGACCACTCGCATCCCTGAGGCACCCAGAGCCACCAAACTCACAGAAGTGGAATGACAGGGCTCCTGGGGCCTGGGCAGAGGGGCGTGCGTGCTGTGCAATGGCCACAGCGTCTGCGGAGGCCGATGGGAGTGCTTTGGGAACCGAGGGTGGGGATGGCAGTGCATCCTTAACACCACCAAACTGTGCACTTAGTTTGGTGACTGAGACGGCGGATGCCCTACCCAAAGTGACTGAGACTGCGTGTACTTTACCTAAAATCTGGAGACCACACGTGCCCTATCCCACCTTGAGAAAAAGCACTGTGCTCCCTGTTCTGCCACCCTCTGTGTCTCTTTCTGTGTCTTTGTCTCTGCCTCTGAATCTGTGTGTGTCTCTCTGTCTCTGTGTCTGTCTCTGTCTCTGTCTCGCTGCCTCTGTCACTCTGTCTCACTCTGTCTCTATTATCACACACTCTAGGGCCTGCCACCATGTCTTGAAGATACCCAGTCACCCTGAGAAGGCACCTGCCATGGAGGGACACAGGACACAGGCCCTGCCCACAGCCAAGTCAGGGAAACATGTGTGCAGCAAACTGAGGCTCCAGGCTGACCTCAGAGCCTGCAGCCCTGGCCAGTGTCCACCACCAGGATCCCCTGAGCAGCCCCAGGCTTGGGAGGCCCTGTTGTGCTGTTGCTGTCTTGAAATTCTTAAAGTTTGACCCAGGGGCCCATATTTTCCTTTTGCATGGATCCCACAAAGTATGCAGCAACCCTGCCCACCAAGCTGTGCTGCCCCAAATCCACAAAAATGGAGAAAGTCAATGCATTTAGGCTAAGCCTGGGGTGATTTGTGGCGCAGCATGGATGACTGACTCATGGGTGAAGAAGCCCTTCGAGGGCACTTACGCCCCATTGCACACACGAGAACAGGTCTCAGAAGTCAGCTGCGAGCTTGTTGGTAAGGATGCCCGAATCTGGCCTCTGCACCCAGACTCAACAGGGCACCCTGGGAGGGGGCCCCAGCCAGTGCCTTGTCACTTTGCTCACTACACCAGCCATCCCAGCTCCCCCAGGCAGCCCCTGCGGGTGGCAGGGGCATCTCCACTTTATGGATGGGGAAACAGGCTCCTTCATCCCACATCCTGAGCAGGCCAGGGTGGAAACAGGAGCCCCCCAGAGCTCCCACCCCCACCTGGCTGAATGGGTCCTGACTCCCACCCAGGGGGTCTGGAGCATCCTGTCCAAAGTGGGGCAACCCCCACCCACACCTCAGAGAGCCCCTCCTGAGTCTACAGAGAACCCCATCTCAGCACTACCTCCCAAGTCCTTGGGCCTCCTGTCTGCACCCTGTGTCTCGGTGCTGCCTTCCCTGCATCCTGGAATGAAACCACTACAAGGGCTTTGTGGACTGCTTAGAACTGACCCAGAATGCTCTTAGAACCTGTAATTGTGCAGGGCAGGGAGGCATCTTGTTGAAGCACTGTCCAAACACTACCCAGAGAATGCCTGAGTCATCTACTGTACACAAGGGGAGACCTGAAAATCACTCAGAATGGGGACCCACCCTTGGCTACTGCTCAGCGGAGCAGGGGAGGGGCAGGCACGGGGCTGGTGTGGAGATGGTGCCTGCCAGGGGCACCAGGAAAAAGGGTCAGCAGGTTCCTGGTATCTGGTCCTACGTGAATGGGCAACAGGCCTGGTACAGAGGTCCGCAGGCCTGCCGATTGCTGACGTCACCAGCCTGTGAAGAAGGGCCTGGGGTCCCACAGACACCTGCATCAGAATTCCCTGGCAAAAAGGCCGAAAAAGACAAGTACCAAATGATCTCACTCATATGTGGAGTATAAGAACAAAGAAAAAAAATAATAATAAATAAACAAATAAATAAATAAATGAAGGAACAAAACAGCAGCAGACTCACAGAACCCACGAATGGACTAACAGTTACCAAAGGGAAAGGGACTGGGGAGATGGGTGGGAAGGGAGGGATAAGAGGGTAAAAGGGGCATTACGATTGGCAGACATAGGGTGGGGTGGCACGGGGGGGACTGTACAGGTCAGAGAAGACAAGTAGTGATTCTCATCTCACTACGCTGATGGACAGTGACTGTGGTGGGGTTGGTGGGGGGGACCTGGTGATGGGGGGAGTTCAATCATCACGGTATTGCTTATGTAATTGTAGGTTAATGATACTAAAATAAAATAAAATATTTAAAAAAAAAAAAAAAAAAAAGAATTCCCTGGCAAAGATTCCAATTCCTGGCCTGCCCCCAGCCTCCAAGTCAGGCTCTCTGGGGGCAGGCCAGCAATGTGAATGCCAGCGATTCCAAAAGACTCGGCCTTGAGGGTCTGTTGCAGGAAAGTGCAGGGCCCAGGCCCACCCTCAACCCACACAGAAGGCCCCCACAGACTGAAGCCCCGGTCTGGGTGTGGCACGGATGTCCCAGGCCAGCTGCTCCACACAGCATGGTATTCCTTCCAAACAGTCCTGGGCCCCACCCTGGCACAAGAAGCACAATTTTGGCGGGAGGAGACCGGGAATCCACCCTGACAAGCTCCTGGGGTGCCTCTGAGCCACCGTCTCCCCCACACTTGGTGGCTTCCCAACACAGCAAAAGGCCCTTCAGAAGCCCCTGAAGGGACCAGAGGCGGAGGGTGGGCGGCTGCACATAGGCTGCTGCACAGGGGCCACTGGCAGAGGGGCGGACACACTGACCAGCAGGCGCAGGGGCCACTGGCAGAGGGGCGGACACACACTGAGCCAGCAGGCGCAGGGGCCACTGGCAGAGGGGCGGACACACACTGACC
>JAQQAC010012171.1:18131634-18260712 GCA_029783875.1 Phataginus tricuspis | reverse complement strand
GGCGCAGGGGCCACTGGCAGAGGGGCGGACACACACTGACCAGCAGGTGCAGGCTGGGGGCCCTGAGGTCTGCAACGACCTCTTGGGTCTGGAGGCTCCTGTCACCCACGCGGGCTTGGTCTGGGGTGTCAGAGGAAAGGGATACCCAGTGGACAGGCATGGAGCTTGGGGGCTTGGCCTCCCTGCAGGCAGAGGCTCTCCAGAATCCGACCTCACACCTGGGCAGAGGCTGCGCCTGGTGGTGCCTTTGACCAGTTCATTTTCCCAACACTCTTCTTTCTATCAGGCTGTCCCATGGCTATTCTAAAGCCACAGAACATGTGGGCCCCTATGATTTCACCAGAAACAGCTCAGAGGCACTGAGGGTGGGCAGCGGCCGGTCCAGACCAAGCCTGGCCTCCATCTCCCACAGGGGCTGCCCCATACCCCAAGAATCCCTCCAAGCCAGGCCACCTTCCCAGGGTCCTTAGGGCGACATCAATGGGGACAGAAAGGAGGCCTTGCAGGGTCTCTCTGATAAGCCCTGGAAGGGAAAACTGCTTGCTTCCCAGGAGAGGTGGGTCCCACATGCACCCACCCCAAGGGCTGCTCACCAATGTTGGAATGCTTCAGAAGGCGACAGATGCGAGCCTCTCTCTCCAGCTTCTGGTGATCTGGGGACAGAAAGGGACATGGTGTCACCTCGTGCACCAGCAGCCAGTGACCCCCATACCCGGCCCCCCCAGACCACCCAGTGCCAGACAGTGGCCGCGCCGTGCCCACACCCTCCCCACACCCGCCGCAGTCTGCCTGGGCGGCGGCAGCCCCAGGCCAGAAAGAAGCCTCCGCGGGAGGGGCCCACAGGAGGCGGGGAGGGTGCTAAGAGCTGCCTGGACTCTCGTAGGTGATTCGGAAGAGAAAACGCCCGCGCGAGCAGCAGACGACTTAATCTAGCACTCATGTGTCCTAACTCCACGCTATTTGGAGCTTCTGCTGTAGCTTAATTTGTTCTTCGCAGGTGGCGGGGGCTGGCGGAGCAAAGCTGTCTGCCGGGTGGGGTCCGACCGGCTCGAGGGTTCAGAACGACCTCCTGGGCTCTGATTGGAGACCTGGGGAAAGGGCGCATGACCTGAAGTCCCCCCCACACCGGAGCCCAAATCTACCCAACACGTCCTGAATTTTGAGGAGCATAGTACGTTTATGCAACGTCGGAGGAGGAAGCCTAAGCCTCAGAGGGAAGTCGCCCCACGCCTGTAGAATAAGCCTGCGGCAGAGCGGAGGCGGCCCACAGCCCCGCCCAGGTCACGCTCCACGACAGCCCCGCCCGCAGCCCGCAGGCCCTCCCCACCGCCCAGCCCCACCCTCTAGCCCCAAGGCCCCAGCCTGCGCATCGCGACCCCCCCACCCCCACCTCCACAAGGTGCAGGACCTCAGTTCCAGAGGCGGACCACACAGGGACCGAGCAATTTATCAGCCAGAAATTTTATATTTCAAACAAACAAGACACCAGGTGGATTTTAAAATCTTATAGAAATTACAATACCAAAACAGAAAAAACCCACATCTCTACCATCCAGAGAATGCCGAAATAAATGTGGCTGTCGTCATACAATGGGACACACCCGTCAATGTGCCGTCACCGCTACATCCCAACACGAGGCTGCATGAAAAAAGCCACAGACGAAGACCCTGAATGTGCTTTCCTTCACCTACGAGGCCACACACCGCTGCCCGTATGTATAGCCGGACCACAGAGAAGGTGTGGGCTCCGAGTTCAGGGTGGCGGCTGCCCAGCACAGGGCACCAGGGGCCTGGGACCCCCACCCCGGCCCCTGCGTGTGCTGAGCCCCTCACAGGGCCTGGGGAACCCACAGGACCAGAGGGGCTGCCTGCCTCACCAGGGAGTCCCTGGCCTCCCCCATCAGCAGGACACCCTTAATGTGCTCGTCACAAAGCATCTCAGAAGCAGTAAGGCTGCCCCACAGGCCTCCTCAGACCCCTGCCAGCCCTAGTCCCCACCTGGGCTTGGGGAGACCCAGCCACCCAAAGGCCCTCCTGCAGGAAGGGAACCTGCTGACCCATTGGGCAGCTCTCCCTGGGCTGTGGGAGGTGGCGCAGGCTTGCGACAGTCCTGAACCCAGACATACCTGCAAACAAGCATGTGCCTGTCCGGGGCAGGAAAGTCACACTTGCACACAGGAACCTCCCCAGGAACACCTCGGTCCATTCCTTCTCCCTGGGCAAGGCTCCAGGAATGCCAATACCTGCCCATGCTGCCCATTTGGCTGCCATCTGTCGCACCAGGTGCAGGGGCACTGACAGGCTCTGGTGGAAATGCAAGGTGGGGCTGGCCTTTGGGCAGACCCTGGCCCATCCCTCACCCCCTCACCCCCACCCCGCTGTGAGCTAAGGCATCAGCAGATAAGCCCTGGCATCGTTAGGAGGAATAAAGACGCCCTAGGAGGAGGATAAATTGAAGGCAATAGCCACAGAACACACAGTGTGGGTTCTCTTATTCCATCTGAGGCTCAAAACAGGCAACAGCTCAGTGGCGTATACTTGAGCCCCAGGAAGAGAACAGGGCAGCAGCTGGCACAAGGCCCTTGCAGGGGTGTGGGGAGGGCTAAGGTGCAGGGTGGTGGGTTCAGAGGGTGGGTTTTTTAATCATAGTCTAAAGACTTACTACTCTGAACATTTTTAAAACTTAGAGGAAAGCTGCAATAGTCCAAAACCCCATGGACAGGGCTTCTGTCCTTCCACGCACCCACGCACGCTTCCTGAGCATCTAAGACTAAGCCCCCACCCCGACCCCCACACCCCTGCTTCATGCCCTTTTACCCAGTAACACATTATGTGTATTTCCTAGGAACAAGGACATTCTCTTACATAATCTCAGTGCAGTAAATCAGACGCAGACACAACACTCAAATTTAACCCACAGCCCATTTTCCAACTCTGCCAACTGTCCCAGTAACGCCACAGCTGATTCCCCGGGTGGGGGTGGTGGCAGAGCAGCTCACCTGCATGTGGCTGAGGTCAGACGGAGCCCAGGAGGGAAGGTGTATTGCCTGATTTCAGTCACACATAAAAATCATGAGAAAAATGCATGTGGGAACCCATGTTTGCAATGCAAACAACTTCAAGGACTTAATACTGAACCCCACCACCAAGAACAGGGCTGGCCCGGCCACCCCTTTCTGCACTAGGCAGAGGGGGATGGGGGCCACATAGGCTCCCAAGCTGGGAGGCCCACCTGTGAACAGCATCAGCAGGGTGACAGTGTTTCACTCTGGGGTCAGAATTATGGGTAATTTCATTGCAGTCTCTGTATTTTTTCCCCAGCTTTGACAACCACCTTGTGTTATTTTTATAATTAGGCAAATTATTGTTCCTTTTAAGAAAGAGTTTGACCCTGTCTCCATGAACAGAAAGCATTCATTACATATGAGGGCGTGTGATACACCTGCCATGGCAACATCTCCCTGAAATTAAAACTCAATGATGCTATCATGTGGCCTCAGAGGGGAGTGAGAAGTCACAGGAAGGCTGGGAGGCTGTCCCTGCCCAGGCGGGAAGGCCCATCTCAGGACAGGCATGTAGCAGTGGGAAGGGCAAGCCAGCCTCCTGACTCTGCCAACCTACTGTGATTATCTTCCTACAAAGTCAGGGAAGTTATTTCTGAATTCCAAATGAACACCCCAAACCCCATCAGGGACTAAGTCAGTTGAACATTAATCAGAAGTGGCCCAGCACCAAGTTGTCAGCAGAGCTGGGAGGACACCTCCACTCCCCGGCCCCTGGAGGAGCATGTCGGACGAGCCATGATGCCGAGGAAGCCCGTGACCTCTCCAAGCTGCTGAACTTGCTCATGTTGCTGGTCCACCTCCTTCCTGGGGCTCTGGCCTCACGGACCTGCCTGGACCTGGGTGACCATGGAGTCACCACTGTGCAGGCCTGTGGAGGAAAGGCAGCCAGCCCCTGGGCCACCCCTGCCCGGTGCCAGTGCCTGAGATTCCCCAGAGTGCTCCTGCGTGGCCAGACTCCACCACGAGCACTCCAGGGACATCCTGCTGGGGGGTCACCAGGATGGGCTATGGGAGCTGTGGAGGCCAAGGGGCCACCAGGCCACCTTGAGCCAGCTGGCAGTTAGTGCTGTGTTGCAGAACGCTGGTGCATATCACAGAATACGAGACACACCATGTTCTCCCCAGGGGTACAGTTTCCCCCATGGTTCGGGTCCAACACCGCCTGTACCACTCCCACGTGCACTGGCTTCCCGACCACACCTCTGACATGGAGTTTTCCATGGAGGGCCCTGAGGGCAACCTCTGAAACAGGATGTGGGCAGATGCGGGGGGGCGGGAGGGAGGCCAAGCTCCCCCAGGGAGCCCCCTCCGTTCAGGGGGTCAGATGGGCCAGGTCTTGGGGACCCTGGGGTACAGGTCTAGGGTTGGAAGGAGCTGCTGCAGCAGGGCTGTGAGCCAGGGACAGCAGAATCAGGACCTGATGGGATCAAGGGGGACAGGTGGAATTTGGAGGGGCTTCCCTTTCCTGGGGGAAGTCACCCCTCTGCTGTGACACTCCGGAAGGGAACCCCTGAGCTCAGACATCTCACACACTTGGGCATCTTATGAATCTGCACCCTCACAGAGACTATCCTGGGCGTGGGGGCCACACTCAAGCCTGAGGAAACCAGCTCATTCAGGCTGGAGGCAACCTCACACACACGCATGCACACGCATGCACACCTGCTCCCACTGGCAAAGGGGACTGGCAAAGGCATGAAACCAGCTCTTTATTCCTCCTCCCAGAGAATGTCCCACAGGTCAAAGCCAGCATGCATTTATGCCCAGTAAAATTGCTTATCAAATAAAACAAAATAAAAACAACTTATTCAAAGCATCAGCTAAACTGGACCTGCAATTGCCCACCTGCTCCTTTTCAGCTCTGTGCCAACACAGCCAGCAAGACACTGGGGCCTGGGGGCTTTTCTGGGTTACCCCGCCATGATCTCTGTGCCAGGCCACCCTGCACCAAGTGTCTCCGAGGTACAGGGGACGCCAGGAGGTGACCTCAGTAGAGCCTGCATGACCCGGGCTGGGTGCGCATCGACTTCAGGGATGGCAGACTACAAGGGACCCCAGGAGCTGGGAGGGGCTGCGTTGCTTGGGTCCATCACTGGGCCATGGCAGGCACCCACCCTGCTGAGGGAGATGGGCAGGGGTCCCCAGGGACCAGAGAGACAGACGCCACACACGGCCACACACAGGTACCATCGGCCTCCTACACGTTGCAGGTATTCATCTTAACTCCAGTAACACCCTGAGGGACGGCCACGAGAATGCTTAGCCTGCCCTGGTCAGTGTGGCAGGTCCCCCCCTTAGCTGAGTCAAGAATGAAAAGAGGCCTTTGAAGGCCATAAGAGGGGGCATGAGTGGGTCCCACTGCAGCCTGCAGGGTGAGGGGCAGACACAAACAAGGAAACTGAGGTACTGCGAGCTGAGTCCCCAGGGCCAGGACTTAGCCTAGTCCCACACCGCCTTCCGGGCCCCAGCACATCCTGGCCCTCCCCGCCCCCACCTGCTAATCTGGTGACTCATGGCAGAGCGGCAGAGCTGGGCTTGGGAGCTAGGAGGACGGGAGGGAAGTGGGTGGGTGGCCGGCCCCTCTCCAGCTGCCAGGAGCAATGGCAGTGCTGTCACTGGCAGAAGGACACCCATGGCCAGGAGCGGGTAGGGGGAGAAAGGGAGACGGGAGGCCTGCCCATCAGGAGGGAGTGCAATATCCCAGCTGCAAGCCTGGCCAAGCTGTAGCCAACCTGAAACCCTCCCTGGGAATCCACACCACCTGGCGGCTGGACCCCAGACCCCTGGCACCAGGCAGCAGGCTGTTTTTGCTGGGGAGCCCCTAGCAGCACAACAGTCTCCGGAGGACCTGGCCAGGGAGGGCCAGGGATGTGGGGATGGCAGCAGGACCACAGATCAGAGCGCCAGCTGAGGTTATGGGCAACCATGGAAGCTGCCCAGGGCGCCCCACCAAACCCGGTGGCTCCTGGACAAAGAGCCAGTGGGGATCTGAGCACATCGGAGTTAGTGTCCAAGTCACCGTCTACTTCTGCACAGCAGCAGGGACGCCTGCCGCTCATGGTGAGGCCAGCAGCACCTGGCCATCAGGTCCATGTCAGGTAGGGTGGGCCACTTCAGAGGCCGGTAGGTCTCAAGGACGTTGCCCTAAGGTCCGGTGTTCCTTGGCTCAAGAGCACAGAGAGGCTCTGCACAGGCCCCTCTAGCTGCCAAGGGCTCCTGGGGAGGCGGGGCTCTTACTACTGTCACCACAACCTTCAGATGGGCACAAGGTGCAGGGAGGCTGGGGTAGGGGAGGGAGCTGGGCCACTGGGGGGGCTGGCACTGGAGCCCACCTAGGGGCGGCTCAGTGGCTCCTGCCATCCATGCTGTTTCCTGTGGGGCTTCTCCAGCCTTCGCTGGGCTGCCATGCTGAACCCCAGCTCACCCTCCCAGGAAGCATCTCCTGCACTGGGGGCATCCCATCCTGCTCTGTGCCCAGCACACTGCAGTGCCTGGGTGAGCATGGCAGAGTGATGAGGAGAGGTAGGGCACTACCACCTAACAATTATCACCACGCATCGCCCAGCAGCCCCCAACCATCTGCGTTACCTGCAGCTGCTGCCTCCCTGAACAAAGAAGGGTTGCAAACACGTGGCATCCTGCCCCCCACACCACAGTACGGTGTCCGAGCTGTTTGCTGGCCAAGTGGGAGTGGCCTGGCCTCAGGGACCACATGGCAGCTGGATTTTCAGCTCTGTGAGTTCCATGTGACCTCCAGCTGGTCCCCCATGAGCACAGAGACATTCTAAGCCCCCTCTTCAAGCTCAGAGCCATTGCCCAGCACAGGCACAGCTCAGCTTGGAGACAGATGTGGCATCTCATGGCAGAAGGCCTGGACCTGAGGCCCCTCTGATGCCCTGTGCCCATGCCCAGCCTCGAATGTCCCACCTGCAGGCTCCCAGGTCAGGTCCCCTGCCAGATGGCCCTCCATACCAGGCGGACCAGGCATAGCGCACCCCCCAACACAGCCAGGTCCGAATCATCCAAACACGCAGACCGTGTTCCCCTGAGGGGACTAGGGCACCCCACCCTCTTTTCACTGCGTCCCTCGGCTCCATTCGCTCTGCGTGTGCCTGCAAATCCTGCGTGCCGCGCCCCGCCTCCCAGGCTCTCAGCATGTGTGGTACGGACTGCTCTGCCCCTCAGCCGTGCAGGGTCTGCACCCTGTGCTTGGTCACCTGGAGGTGGGGGGAAAGGAGAATTAAACAAAGTGACCATCCTCTTGAGTCCTCGGTTTTGACAAGATAAATGGGATGCTGTCGCCGGACGGAAGGGTCTCCGCACAGCCCACCCCCAAGACAGCACCAAGGCAGGGACGCGCTCTTGGTGGGGAGATGAGCACAGCCTGCCTCCCAGGCTCACAGGGCCCAGGGGGCAGTGCTCAGCCAGCAGGGTCCTACTCAACCAGGAGGCCCAAGCCCCACAAGGCCTCCAGGACCCGTGCTCCCCCCCTCCCGCCGGTCCCTTCCACTCATCCATAGTCATCCCTCACCCATGTCCCCACAAGCCCCTTGCCCGGCTCGGTTCTTGATTCTTCAAAACTCTTTGCTCCCCTTCAATTTGCTCATTAGAGACCTACTGTGTGCACAGCCTTGGGCTCGGGGAGGGTAGCAAAGAGACCACACCACCGCTGGGCCCAAAGTCACACTGCAGGGCTGCAGCACCTTGAGGGGCAGGAGAGTGGGGCCAGAGCCCAGGTCTGCCCCCTCTGACCCTGCACTCCCATCCAGGCTGGGAGGTGAGGGGGACTCCCGGTGCGCATCCAGGCAGGGTGGTGCTAAGGGCCGCCCAAATTTGGGGAATGACATACAACCCACAAGGCACACACGTCTGTGGATATTTCGTACCGGTAACCCAGGCCAGTCCACCTTTCAGAGGTTCCTCATGCCCTCTCAACATTCCTCCACCCAATGGGGTGGGCACAGCTGCTGCCTGAGTTCCCAGAGCATCTGTGTCACCCAGGCCACCAGCCCCCAGCACCAGAAGGGTAACAGAGCTGACCTGGTCTCCACTGCCCAGGTGAGTCCTGTGGGGCCACCCAGACAAGGCCAGTCCAGCCTCCCCTCCTTATCTGCCCCTTCCCTGTTCCCACTTTTCAGAAGCTTTGACTTAGCCTCTGGTTAATGAATTAATTACAAAAAACTGTTCTCTCAACAGCTGTTTAGCATCACCTGGTAAAATACAAAATATCCAAATAAATTTAAATTTCAGGGGACTTCCGGGAAGATGGCGGCGTAAGCAGGGTGGCAGAAATCTCCTCCCAACACTATATATATCTATGAAATTACAGCAAATACAACTATTCCTAAAAGAGACACCACAATAGACAGGAAAGCGCACAGCGTGCAGCTACACCTGAGAGGACTTGGCACCCGGCGAGGTGGGTAAGATAGGGAGCCGCGACCCGGCGGGACCCGAGCACTCCCCAACCCCAGCACACTGGCGGGAGGAGAGGACTCAGAGCCGGGAGGGAGTGGAAGTACAGGCCTGCGAAATAACCAGCCCTGGTGATCTGCACAGGGAGCGCTGACACACATGGCACGGTGTAGCGGAGATTGGAGAGACAGAGGGTGCAGGATCAGAGCAGGGAATGCACCAGGGTGCTTGCAGCCGGCTCCAGCAAGGAAAAAAAAAAAGAAGAAAAGCACGCTTTTTTCGGCGGTCTTAAAGAGACAGGAGCCCAGCAGAGGAGCTGGATTGCCCTGGCACACTCAGCCCAGCAGGCTGGGAGTCCTGGGGAGTTTCAGACCCTTTAGCTGGTGACTGGGAAAGGGTGGTCGCACTTAGACTTCCCACAGAGATCAACAGCCTCCCATTCATTCCCACCTGGCCAGCGCTATAAAGGGCCCTGCGGAGCAGCACGGCCATGGCCCTGGAATAGTGGAGCAACAGCGCCACCTACAGCATCCCCACAGAATCCACTCCCAGTGGGCGTTTTTTTTGTTTTGTTTTTTTTGTTTTTTGTTTTTTGTTTTTCTTCTCTTTCTTTTTTCTTTTCTTTTCTTCTTTTTTTCTTTTTTTTCATTCTTTCTTTCTTTCCCCGCCCACCCTTTTTTTCTTTTTAAAGTCTTAAAGAGCCCAGCTGACATACGTGGCAACTGCCAGAGACCACTTCTATAGCCATGAAAAGACAGACGAATATGGTACAGACTAACATTAACCAGATACCCCAGAGAGGGAGCCTAAAGGGATGGAAATGTACCGTCTTCCTGAAAAAGAATTCAGAATAAAAGTCATAACCATGCTGACGGATCTACAGAGAAATGTGCAAGAGCTGAGGGAGGAAGTGAGGGAAGTGAGGAAAGGCAATGCAGAAATCAGACATGCAATCAACAGGCTTAGCAGCAGACTGGATGAGATGCAAGACACTGTTAATGGAATAGAAATCAGAGAACAGGAATACAGAGAAGCTGAGGCAGAGAGAGATTAAAGGATCTCTAGGAATGAAAGAAAATTAAGAGAACTGGGTGACCAATCCTAATAAAACAATATTCGCATTCTAGGAGTACCAGAGAAAGAAGAGAGAGAAAAAGGGATAGAAAGTGTCTTTGAAGAAATAATTGCTGAAAACTTTTCCATGCTGGGGAAGGAAATAGTCTCGCACTCCATGGAAGCCCACAGATCTCCCAACACAAGGGACCCAAGGAAGACAACATCAAGACACATAATAATTAAGATGGCAAAGATCAAAGATAAAGACAGAATATTAAAGGCAGCTAGAGAGAGAAAAAAGATCACCTACAAAGGAAAACCCATCAGACTATCATCAGACTTCTCAACAGACACCTTACAGGCCAGAAGAGAATGGCATGATATATTTAATGTAATGAAACAGAAGGGGCTCGAACCAAGAATATTGTATCCAGCACAATTATCATTTAAATATGATGCAGGGATTAAACAATTTCCAAACAAACAAAAGTTGAGAGAATTTGCCTCTCATAAACCACCACTAGAGGATATCTTAAATGGACTGCTCTAGAGGGAAGCACCCCTAAGGCTAAAAAGATGTCACCAGAGAAAATAAAATCATAGCAAATAAAGCAGACCACCCAAATACCAACTAAAGGCAAAGAATAAAACACCTAATATATAAAGAATGGAAGAGGAACAATAAGAAGGGAGAGATAAAGAAACATCAGATGGTGTTCACAATAACTTAAGAAAGTTAAGTTAGATTGTTGGATAGTAAAGAAGCAACCCTTGAACCTTTGGTAACCACAAATTTAAAGACAGCAATGGCAATAAGTACATATCTATCAATAATCACCCTAAATGTAAATGCACTGAATGCACCAATCAAAAGACCCAGAGTAACAGAATGGATAAAACAGCAAGACCCATCTATATGCTGCTTACAAGAGACTCACCTCAAACCCAAAGATATACACAGACTAAAAGTGAAGGGATGGAAAAAGATATTTCATGCAAACAACAAAGAGAAAAAAGCAGGTGTTGCAGTACTTGTATCAGACAAAATAGACTTCAAAACGAAGAAAGTAGCAAGAGATAAAGAAGGACATTACATAATGATAAAGGGGTCAGTCCAACAAGAAGATATAACCATTATAAATATATATGCACCCAACACAGGAGCACCAGCATATGTGAAACAAATACTAACAGAATTAAAGGAGGAAATAGACAACAATGCATTCATTTTAGGAGACTTCAACACACAACTCACTCCAAAGGACAGATCAACCAGACATAGAATAAGTAAAGACACAGAGGCACTGAACAACACACTAGAAGAGATGGACCTAACAGACATCTACAGAACTCTGCACCCCAAAGCAGCAGGATACACATTCTTCTCAAGTGCACATGGAACATTTTCCAGAATAGACCACATACAAGGCCACAAAAAGAACCTAAGTAAATCCAAAAATATTGAAATCCTACCAACCAACTTCTCAGATCACAAAGGTATAAAAGTAGAGATAAATTTTAGAAAGAAAACAAAAAGGCTCACAAATATATGGAGACTTAACATTCTCCTAATGAATCAATGGGTTAACGACCAAATCAAAACAGAAATCAAAGAATATATGGAGACTAATGACAACAACAACACAAAGCCACAACTTCTCTGGGATGCAGTAAAGGCAGTTCTAAGAGGAAAGTATATTGCAATCCAGGCCTATTTAAAGAAGGAAGAACATTACCAAATGAATAGTCTAAAGACACAATTACTAAAATTGGAAAAAGAACAAATGAGCCCAGAAGGAGAGACATAATAAAGATCAGAGAAGAAATAAATAAAATTGAGAAGAATAAAACAATAGAAAAAATCAATGAAACCAAGAGCTGGTTCTTTGAAAAAATAAACAAAATAGATAAACCCCTAGCCATACTCATTAAGAGAAAAAGAGAATCTATACACATAAACAGAATCAGAAATGACAAAGGAAAAATAATGAAGGACCACAGAAATACAAAGAATTATAAGAGAATATTATGAGAATCTATATGCTAACAAGCAGGAAAACCTAGGAGAAATGGACAACTTCTTAGAAAAATACAACCTTCCAAGACTGACCAAACAAGAAACAGAAAAACTAAACAGACCAATCACCAACAACAAAATTGAACTGGTAATCAAAAAACTACCCAAGTACAAAACCCCCGGACCAGATGGATTCACCTCTGAATTCTACCAGACATATAGAGAAGAAATAACACCCATTCTCCTTAAAGTTTTACAAAAAATAGAAGAGGAGGGAATATTTCCAAACTCTTTCTATGAAGCCAGCATCACTCTAATACCAAAACTGGGCAAAGACCTCACCAAAAAATAAAATTACAGACCAAAATCCCTGATGAACGTAGATGCAAAAATACTCAACAATATATTAGCAAACTGAATTCAAAAAATACATCAAGAGGATCATACACCATGATCAAGTGGGATTCATCCCAGGGATGCAAGGATGGTACAACATTCGAAAATCCATCAACATCATCCACCACATCAACAAAAAGAACAAAAACCACATGATCATCTCCATAGATGCTGAAAAAGCATTTGACAAAATTCAGCATCCATTCATGATTAAAACTCTCAACAAAAGGGGTATAGATGGCAAGTACCTCAACATCATAAAGGCCATATATGACAAACCCACAGCCAACATCATACTTAACAGCGAGAAGCTGAAAGCTTTTCATCTAAGATCGGGACCAAGACAGGGGTGCCCACTCTCTCCACTGTTATTCAACATAGTACTGGAGGTCCTAGTCACGGCAATCAGACAAAATAAAGAAATACAAGGCATCCAGATTGGTAAAGAAGTTAAATTGTCACTATTTGCAGATGACATGATACTGTACATAAAAACCCGAAATACTCCACTCCAAAACTACTAGAACTAATATCTGAATTCAGCAAAGTTGCAGGATACAAAATCAACACACAGAAATCTGTTGCTTTCCTATAAACTAATGATGAACTAACAGAAAGAGAAATCAGAAAAACAATTCCATTCACAATTGCCTCAAAAAGAATAAAATACCTAGGAATAAACCTAACGAAGGAAGTGAAAGACCTGTACTCTGAAAACTACAAGACATTCCTAAGAGAAATTAAAGAGGACACTAAACAAATGGAAATGCATCCCATGCTCTTGGCTAGGAAGAATAAATATTGTCAAAATGGCTATACTACATAAAGCAATCTACAGATTCAACGCAATCGCTATCAAACTACGAACAGCTTTCTTCAATGAACTGGAACAAATAATTCTAAAGTTCATATGGAACCACAAAAGACTCCGAATAGCCAAAGCAATCCTGAGAAGGAGGAATCAAACAGGGGGAATCTGACTTCAAGCTCCCTGACTTCAAGCTCTACTACGAAGCCACAGTAATCAAGACAATTTGGTACTGGCACAAAAACAGACCCACAGACCAGTGGAACAGAATAGAAAATCCAAACATTAACCCAAACACCTACCGTCAATTAGTATTTGATAAAGGAGCCCTGGATATACAATGGGGAGATGACAGCCTCTTCAGCAGCTGGTGTTGGAAAAACTGGACAGCTACATGTAAGAGAATGAAACTGGACTACTGTCTAACCCCATACACAAAGGTAAACTCAAGGTGGATCAAAGACCTGAATGTAAATCATGAAACCATAAAACTCTTAGAAAAAAACATAGGCAAAAATCTCTTGGACATAAACATGAGTGACTTCTTCATGAACATATCCCCCCTGGCAAGGGAAACAAAAGCAAAAATGAACAAATGGGACTATATCAAGTTGAAAAGCTTCTGTACAGCAAAGGACACCATTAGTAGAACAAAAAGACATCCTACAATATGGGAAAATATATTCATAAATGATGTATCTGATAAGGGTTGACATCCAAAATATATAAAGAACTCATGCACCTTAACAAACAAAAAGCAAATAATCCAATTAAGAAATGGGCAGAGGACATGAATAGACACTTCTCTAAAGAAGAAATTCAGATGGCCAACAGGCACATGAGAAGATGCTCCACATCGCTGATCATCAGAGAAATGCCGATTAAAACCACAATGAGATATCACCTCACACCAGTGAGGATGGCCCACATCCAAAACACAAACAACAACAAATGTTGGCGAGGATGTGGAGAAAAGGGAACCCTCCTACACTGCTGGTGGGAATGCAAATTAGTTCAACCATTGTGGAAAGCAGTATGGAGGTTCCTCAAAAAACTCAGAATAGAAATACCATTTGACCCAGGAATCCCACTCCTAGGAATTTACCCTAAGAAGGCAGCAGCCCAGTTCGAAAAAGACAGATGCGCCCCTATGTTTATCGCAGCACTATTTACAATAGCCAAGAAATGGAAGCAACCTAAGTGTCCATCAGTAGATGAATGGATAAAGAAGATGTGGTACATATACACAATGGAATATTATTCAGCCATAAGAAGAAAACAAATCCTACCTTATGCAACAACATGGATGGAGCTAGAAGGTATTATGCTCAGTGAAATAAGCCAGGTGGAAAAAGACAAGTATCAAATGATTTCACTCATATGTGGAGTATAAGAACAAAGAAAAAAACTGAAGGAACAAAACAGCAGCAGACTCACAGAACCCAAGAACGGACTAATAGTTACCAAAGGGAAAGGGACTGGGGAGGATGGTTGGGAAGGGAGGGACAAGAGGGAAAAAGGGGGCATTACGATTAGCAGATGTAATGTTGACGGGGCACGGGGAGGGCTGTACAACTCAGAGAAGACAAGTGGTGATTCTATAGCATCTCACTACACTGATGGACAGTGACTGTAATGGGGTTGGTGGGGGGGACCTGATGAAGGGGGTAGTTTAATCACCATAATATTGCACATGTAATTGTAGGTTAATGATACCAAAATAAATTTAAGGAAACAAACAAACAATAAATAAATAAATACATGCACACAAAAAAAGAACCCAGTTCTAGCTCGGGGCTGACATTGGGCTGGGAAGGGGGTGGCCAGATGGAGGGCCCTCCTGCCACCCTCCCCCAAGTCCCCAGAAAGCCCTCTCCCACTGTCCAGGAGCCCTTACTTACAGCAGGCTGGACCAAAAGTTGGTTGGGGGTCTGGGACATACTTATTCTAAAGAGTTATTGTTTATCTGAAATTGAGACACGTTTATACAGGAGGGGGAGGGAAGGGGAGGGGTCCCCAGCCAGAAGGGAAGGGGCGGGAGAAGCACGTGGAGCCACGCATGTGCAGCACCCCTGCAATGCAGAGCTACCTGTACTGACCCAGTTTCCATGGAGTTTGGGTTGCCTGCGAGGCCAGAGCAGGAAGGACCAGATTCTGCTCCATGAGGCTTGGTGCCAGGGTCTGTAGAGCCAACCAGAAAGCTCTTCCATGACAACTTCTGGCAGGGGTGCCCTGCAAGGTGGAAGGGGCCTGTGGGGAAGTTGGGGTTCCTATGTCCAGGATCCTCACTGAACTTAAACCACCTGATGATGTAACTGGCCTGTTGCTAGGCTACCGCTTCCACACCTTTAGGCAATAAGCTATTATTGGGCTATATAGGGAGCTCGGCCCAGTGCTCTGGGCGGAGGCAGAGACGCTAGTGCCTGACCTACCGCTGGGAGAACAAGCCGGGTAATAAACCCTTTCACCCCAAAGAACGTTTGCTGTCAATTCCTTTGGTCACATTGAATCCATAGCGAACTTGCCCGGGGCTGAAACCCACTGGCAAGACAGGGCCACAGAGACCCTTGGGAGCAGGTGGTCCCCAGTGACCAGGAAGGGAGTGGGGTGAGCTGGGCATCAGCCTGGAGGAGGCAGAGATGAGCCCTGGATCTCCTCACCTGTCACCTCAGCTGACCCACCTGTAAGGTGAGCCGCTCACCTGAGAGATCAGTTCCCACGTGTGAGGTGAGCCCCCCACCTGTGAGGTCAGCCTCAGGCCTGATGGGCCCTCAGCGCTCCCCCAAATGTGATCTGCAATGTCCTCGGGGCAGGGAGCCAGTGGCGGGGCAGTTGCTCTGTCCAGAGCTGAGGCCCTTCCACTCTGGCCGGGTGCCACAGTGGAGATGAGGGCAGATGAGGCAGCCTCCTCAGCCTCAGGGTCCAGCCCCCACCTCTCCCTCATTCTGGGCACCCCCTTGGCCTCCTCCCCCCGACCCAGGGACCCCTCCCAGAGCAACAGCTGGGCAGGCATCTGTGACATGGCCTCCTGGGGATGGAGCTGGTCTGGCACACTCCACAGAGGCCTCCAAGCTGGGAGCCTTTGCCCAGGAGACTTTCTTTGCTTGGAGCACAGCTGACCCTTTGGGGGCACAGGTGCAGCCTGCTGGGTGACTGCCAGGCTTCAGGGAGTGCTCCAGTCTCCCCACCCACCTCGGGCTTCCCTGTGGAAATGCTCCTGAAATTGGACTTTCCGAATGCTGGAGTGGGCAGTGACCAGGTGCCTCCGCTGCAAACTGGCCCTCAGCAGACCCTCTTCTAGACCCTTCTCTGCCCATTCCCACCCAACTTTGCCCAGGAGACGGACCTGCCTCCAGCACAGACTGCATGTCTGCTCACACACAATGCATCTGGTGCACTCGTGCATTTATCCAGGCCCTGGGCAGTGCAGGGGGCAGGGGTGAGTGAGGTCCTGCCCACACGGCCCAGAGGGCAGGTGAGGGACCCCGTCAGAAAATGAAACCTGGGTGGCCTACAAGGAAGCATTACCAACAGGAAGGGAGCAGCTGCACATTCTACAAAAAGCATTTCCAGAGAGAAGGCAGGTACAGAGGCCCTGGGACATGAAAAGGAGAGAGGCCAAGTGCCCAAGCAAAGCTCCGGGGCCGAGGCAGGGCTGGGAAGGTGGCATGAAGGCAGGGGCACCTCCGCTTTATGGCCCCCACGGGGCTCCTCTGCGCACCTGCACAGGTCCCAGGCCTCAGGAGCACGTGACTAATGGGAAAAGGCATCTGCAGGGCTCGGGGTTTCCATGCTGGCTGGGAGGACCCAGAGTGGTTTCACAGAGGAGGGGGTCTGGGCGTTGCTGGGGGAGGAAGCGCAGCACGAGGTCTCAGGCAGCGCCTCAGGCCTTACTCCTCCTCTATCCCTCAAGACTCCTCCGGACAAGATACTAGTTTATCCCTATTTTGTGACTGGGGAAACTGAGGTACAGGGTGGTGAGGTGACCTGGCCAGGGTCATATGGTCGGGCAGGTGAGGAGACCAAACCCACTAGGCTGGCTGCCCCCTCAGCACGGGGTGTCAGGTCCCGAGACCATCTCAGCTCACCTCTCCCACTGCCCCCTCAGCCAGGAAAGCCCCAAGGGGCTAAGAATGTGTACGATCTCCAGGCCCCGTGGGGAGACAGCCGTTTGCTTTTGTTAGAGAAACACACTGAACACTGTGGAGGAGAGATGGGGGCCTATACAGATGGAACAAATGGAGCAAGAACTAATGACCATGGAAACGGGCTCATTCCGTCTTTTTCTCTGTACTGGCGGACATCTGACATTTTCTATAATAAAGAGTTAAATAGAAAAGAATGCCAAGTCCTCCTCAGGGCTGCGCAGTGCAGAGGACTGAGTGCGGAGGCCAAGCCGGGGACCCTCAGCTTCCTGGGGCAGAGAGGGGTCCTGCGGCACCATCAGGAGAGGGCTGGCCCCTTTGACCCCCAGGGGCCCTGGCAGGCAGCCCTGCCTCCCACCACCCATCCCAGGTTTCAGCCAGCATGGAAACTGAGGCTGAGCGCAGGGCTAACAGGAGCCCCAGGGATCCCCAGGGGCCTGGCCTTGGGAATTCAGAGGCAGAAGCAGGCTGTTGGTCAAGAAGTGGGCAGGAGAGAGACCGGGTGGGAATCAGGGGTCTTGCCTGCAATGTCACATTCCCACTACCTCGGATCTTCTGATATGTAGAATACTTTGAGGTATAAACGGGGGAGGAGGGCGCTTCAGGGGAGCTGCATGACTCTGCACAGACATACCCAGGTGGTTTTCTGCTTGAGCCTCACCAACTCCTATTCATCCTCAGGACCCGTCCCACTGCCAGTGCTCTCCGTGGTGCTCTCAGCCAGCATGTGGAGTTGTCTGGCTTATGTGGGTGTGTGTGCTCACTATGTGGGAGGGGCTAAGCAAGCCTGTGGATGAGAGAGGCTTGTTACCACGTTACCTTTAGCTTTAACTTCGGGGCACAGCCTGCCCTGGTGTACCCTGGGGCTGCTCTGCAGGCCTCTGTGGTGCGCAGGCCTTAGGGAGCCACCTGGAGACCCACAGCGCAGCCCACCTAGCCCACCACAAATGGATCAGGGGAGGCCGGCAGAGCCCTTCACTGTCCCTGGAGCAGCTCTCACAGGCTCTCGAATGGTGAGAGATGTAGGGAGCTTGTGCTGCTGGGCCCACTCGGACCTCACACAGGCATTAAGGACTCACATGTCCCCCCAGGACAAACCCGACCTCAATGCACAGGGCAGCAGTGCCAGCCCCTGGAAACGCTCAGTCCTGAAAGCCTGGTACACAGCAGGTGCCCAAACAGTGCCTACCTGCAGCTCAATGAATCGCACACGTCGGCTCAGCTGCCTGACTACAGACTCCGCAGACAGGTGGTGGTTTCCAGCACCAAAGGCAGGGAGGGACTCAGGCCAGGACTGCCTACAGTCAGGGCATCTTTGGCCAGAGAAGGGGTATCCCAATTTGGGTCTGGAAGCTAGTGGGGCTGCCAGCATGCCCTAGGAGGTGGGGAGTGCTGGCAGAGGCCTAGCTCATGCTCTCTGCCCAGAGGCCACCCTGCCCCCTCCTGTCCGACTCTGGGGTAGAGGTCCCACGGGGCCCGTGGGACCCTGCTCTGAGGCAGCCCACCCCTCCACACCCACCTCGGGGATCCTGCCAGACTCCCTCCTTGGATCCAGGCCCCTAGCCCCGTTGAGTCTGTGCTTCACAGTCACCTCTCAGGGTGGCACCTCACCCCATGACCAAAGTTCCCACATCCTGCCCCCTACCCCCACCCCAGCCCTGTCGGACTCCATGAGGGCTCAGAATGGTACCACCCAACAAAGGGTCAGCAATGAGGGGCAGGGGGAAGCCATGTGCCCAGGGCCAGCTCCAGGCCAGCACCCCACTCAGCCCTGCAGGCCCAAGAGCCTCCCGGCCCAGGCACAGTGTCCACGGGCAGAAGACCACAAAGGGCCAAGCTGGGAAGCTGACTTCAAGCTCCGTGAGCCCCAAACAGAGTGAAGGGGCAGACCCACAGATGAGGGACACACGGCCAAGTCACCCCCAGCTTTGAAGCCAGCGCCATCTGCACCGGGCCCATGCCAGCACAGCCCGTGCGAGCCTACCTCTGGCCGACAGCTTCTTGGTGTTGATGATCTTAGCTGCATACTCGTGGCCAGTGCAGAGCTTGACGCAGCGTCGGACCACAGAGAAAGCACCTCTGGGGAGGAAAATGGGAACAGAGACAGACACACACACACAGAGAGAGCCGATTAATCTCCCCATGAAGACCCACACCCAGCCATGCTGGCTGGGGCTCAGGCAGAGACCTGTGCAAAGAAGGTGCACCTGCCCCACCTGGGCCAGCCAGGGAGGCCCTTCTCCTGGCAGATGGCAGAGCTCAGCCAGTGCACACCCAGCTTCTACATGGCCTCAGAGTCCTGGTGGGTCAGCTGGACCAGAGGCCTGGCCTCTCCCCAGAGCCCATGAGGCCTGGAGGGTCCTCCCCAAAGAATAAACGCTAGCCTGGTTACAGACACAACACAGATGTGTGCACGCCATGGGCCCCGTGGAAGAAGAGGCATCGCATTCTTAAGTGGCAAAGCAGGAGAGGCCGGGATCCACCACCTCCACAGTCCCCATCACAGCACAGGCTGCAGGTCCCCAGCAAGAGGCATTTACAAACCTACAGCATGGTGCTTCTAAGGCAGCTGTGGGGAGAATCCTGGCAGAGTGGAGTACTGCCCTGAGCCCACATAGCCATGAACATTGGCCTCCAGGGGGAGGCAGGGTTTGCAGGAGTTGGCCAAACATGCCCAGGCCAGACCAAGCCCTGGCCCCAAGGAGCAGCCCTGTGTGAGTCCTGTGTGGGTCCTGACCAGTCCTGGGGTGTAGGCAGGAGGAGCCTGGGCCTCTTGGGGCTCTATAGCTTTAAACCACCGTTGGTTTAATTTGATTTCAGATTAATTTTCTAGGAGCCTTAGACCAGCACATGAAAGACATGGCCAAACTAGGAAATGCCTCAGGAAGGGTCTTAGCTCGGACAGGAAACCCCCAGGGACCACCCACCTGGCCAAGCTGCAAAGCTGCTGCCGGGGGCCCCGCTCTGCCACTGGCCCCATGACAGCAGCGTGCTGCTGCTCCGGAAGCGGAGTTCACATGGGGAACACTGCTGTGCAGCTGCCCACCTGCTGCATGGCAGGTCAGCATGGGATCTGCACCCGCTGCCACCTCACCAGCCACCATGCAGGTGCTCTGTCACTGGTGTCCTTGATAAAGCCCAGACAGGAGGACCGCCTCTCTGAATAAGCCCATTCGCCACCTCAGAGAGACCTAGTGTTAATCTTACTGAGGCTACAAGCATTCTCTAAAGGACATGTCAGCAAGCCCCAAGCCCACCTTTTCCCTGACCCCTCCCCACAAAAGCCCACCAAGAAACCTGGCCATAAAAAGCCAATTAGCCTGTAAGAGATGCTTTTTTTGTTCTGCTCCCAAGAACAGAGGGGTGCCTCTCACGTTTAGCAATAAACCTGCACGGACTGTGGAGTTTGTGTCCCTTCTTTTCCCTTCAGTTCTCACCAGCCAGGAGGGGCACACGGGCGGTGAGGGGAGGAGGGCGGCTCCTTCTCAGCACTGACTGGAACGGTCCTAGCTCACTGCTAGTTGCTTAGGAGTGCTGTGAAATCCTGAAGTGGGGTGGGGGGGCAGAAGGAAGGGCTCGCACCACCCCCGGGGCCAGTGGCAGGCCCCACAGAAAGGAAAGAAACACCTCACAAGCCTACCGTTTTGGCCACTTTTCCACCCAGTAAGAGGAGGGAAGGTTTCTGTCCACCCCAGCAACAGCCCAGCCAATGAGACTGTTAACAACCGGCCAAGGAGCAGCTGTGACACGTGGGCCTCCCACTTTCCTCCAAGGGGCTTTCGGCTAAGTACAACCCCTAACTCCCCCTTCCTGCTCCAGTTTCTGGATTTGTCTATCTGCCTCAGCATCTTGTCCTGAGTTGCAGTTCTCTGCTGTTCCTGAATAAACATATTTTGCTGGTAAAATAACCGACAGCTGTATATTAAGGTTAATACTGTTAATCTCTCACTGTGCCTAACTTGCAAATTAAACTATCATGTATATGTAAAGGAAAAGACAATATATATAGGGTCTGGTACTACCCAGAGTTCAGGCAGCATGGAAGTCCGGGGAGAGGACATCCCAGGGCAAAATACCTCTAAAAACCAAAATCAGTCAAAGGGAGATATAAAGTTTAAAATTCGTTTATTGCTTACAAACTGCAGTCCCGGGCCGTCTCTCTTTCCTGCTCCAGCAGGAGGCAAAACCGGCCCTCCCCTCACCTCCCAGGTATGATAAGCCCTCTGTTGCCCAGGTAATTACCCATTGACATGGAGATGAACTTCTCTCCACCCCTGAGGAATGATGCAAATGCACTAAAGCCACACTTCTCTCCACCTCTGAACGCCTATTGATTTGCAGATGTACTAAAGCCAGGTGAGATATTCTGGAAATACTACCAATTTTACCCACAGGCCACCCACCCCTCCAGAAATCGCACCTTACCATTTACTTGTTCCCCCTCTTCTGATCAATCTCATAACATACAGTAGCAACAGCATAAAATATTGATAATCCTCAAGCCAGAGGATTCAGCCTATGCAGATTAAGTAAATGTACTTTACAGCACAATGTCTCACTAAGCACATAATATGTTTCTACACTTGTTTACTAAATCCTAACAACCATGCTAGATTGCTCACAAAACTTTTACCAAACATTAGACAAAGTCATGCCTCTCTTTAAGCATTTTTTTCTTGGTTACAGCAACACAATCATGATAAATCTCAAGCCAGAGGATTCAGCTGGGTTCAAAGTCCCATGCAGATTAAGTCCAAAGCTCCTCCATTCCAGCCATCACAGGGCAGCTGCAGCCAGGGGGCACATCCAGGACACAAGGACTGTAGAAGCAAATAACTGGTTTTGGGGGCCACTTTGCAGTCATTCCAGGACTACACAGGAGGCCAGCTTCCAGGTCTTTCCCCCAAGGTGCCAGAAGCGCCAGCCATCGCCAGTCCATGTGTCAAAATGTCCAGGGCCACGTCCATTTTATTCCTAATTGCTGCACCCATTCTTGCAATGCATGTCCAATAAAGTGGGTGCCTTGATCGCTCTCAATCACTGGCGACCGGCCATAGGCTGCAAAGAGATGCTCTAGGCCCCTCTTGGTGGTTTGCTGATCTGCACAATGTGCAGGGCACTCCTTTCAGGCTCAGCTGACTTCTTCAAAGGTCAATGGCAAGCCCCACCGATGGGCTACAGTCCACATTGTCTTTTGCCCCACGTGCAACAAACATTGATGTAGCCATTGGGCCACATCAGAGGCAGGCTTTCCTTTTAGCCAGCGCACTGGGCCAATGTGTGTAGTTCAGTATTCCCTGGGGATGCCAAAGACAAATGGCCAGTTACATGATATACGGTAGGTGTCTGTGCAACGCCACTGCGTGGCCTTTGGGTCCAGTTTCTCACCCACCCCGTGATGGGATAGGTTGGAGCTGTTCCAGCAATGGGCTCCGTAGCCAGCAAGGCATGGTACACAGCAGCCAGTTGCTTCTATATCAAGATGTACCAGACCTCTGCTCCTTTCCATAGTTGTGACCAGTGTAAGACTCTATCCTTCATTTACCCCATGGCCCCAAGCACATGGGCCGGTGAAAATCATGTCTGGACTTGCCTCACCTCATCTCTAAACATTTCGCCCCACCCCTTAAGACCCAATCACCAACGTCCCCATAGTAAAACACACCCTACTCCTTAAAAACGCACTTCCTCACCCACAAGCTCTCTCTCTCTCTCTTTCACGACAGCCATCCTGTCTGTCTTACAGGGAATAAAACCCCTCTGACGGGGTTTCCGTGTCCTTCCTTCGGGAACCCTTTCAACCAGCCTCCAGTTGGGAGCAGCAGCAGCAGGCGGAAGCAGCAGCCTTGGGCTCGGGCCATGGGCTGGAGTTGGCGCATCCAGCAGCGGTGGTGGCGCCTCTGCGACCACACAAGTGTAAACACACATCCCTTGGTGGGAGTGCCAGTTCTCCCCATCATTTCTAGGGGCGGCCCTCCCAAAGGTTGCACACATTATGAAAGATTTCGGGTTCAGAGGAATCCTGCTGACTGCACCAGATATAAGTCTGGGGAGAGGAAATCCCGGGGCAAAATACCTCTAAAAACCGAAATCAGTCAAAGGGAGAAATAAAGTTTAAAATCCTGTTTTTGCTCACAAACTGCAGTCCCGGGCTGTCACTCTTTCCTGCTCCAGCAGAAGCCAAAACCGGCCCTCCCCTCACCTCTCAAGTACAGATAAACCCTCTGTTGCCTAGGTAATTACCCATTGACATGGAGATGAACTTCTCTCCACCCCTGAGGAATGATGCAAATGCACTAAAGCCATACTTCTTTCCACCTCTGAACGCCTATTGATATGCAGATATACTAAAGCCAGGCAAGATATTCTGGAAATACTACAATTTTACTCACACAGCCACTGGGGGTCTCAGAACGCATCCCCTGAAGATAAGAGGTACTAGTATAATCATTTTTGAGATAAAAATTGGTTAAAAAGTAGTAATCACTTCCTTGGAAAAAAAATATTACACTAAATCTAATTGACCACTTTCTTAATGATGTATGCTGAGAGCTACATGTTTGCTTTTTCAGAGCCAGAGAAGTGTGCATCCGTGGAGGCATCCAAGGGTGTGGAGGTTGTTCAGGGGTGTTGGGACAGCCAGAGGGTGTGGGGGTGTTGAAGGCGGGGCATGTCTGGAGGGTGTGGGGCATTTCTTCTGGGGCACTGATGGGTGTGGGGGCATCCACAGGGCCGTCCTGGGGGCAGACATGGGGTGGTGGGGGAAAGTATGGGGGTGTGGGGATGTCCAGGGATGAGAAATGGAGAGATGCTGTTTCTCCTCTGTTCCCTTTGATTTATGTGCATGGGTTAGTCTCAAGATACTTGTTTTAAGGAAAAAACGGAAAGGATGATTTCTTTTGGCCATGGCACCAGCCTGGGAGGTAGTGCTAGGGGCGCCCCAGTCTTTCTGCTGGTCTGGGTTCAAATTCTGCTCTCGCATCCAAGTTGCTCTTTCTGCACCTCAGTTTCCCCACCCAAGGACCAGGTGTAGGTAAAATTGTAATATTTCCAGAATATCTCACCTGGCTTTAGTACATCTCCATGTCAACAGGCGCTCAAGGGTGGAGAGAAGTAGGGCTTTAGTGCATTTGCATCATTCCTCAGGGGTGGAGAGAAGTTCATCTCCATATCAATGGGAAATTACCTGGGCAAGGAGGGCTTATCTGTACCTGAGAGGTGAGGGGAGGGCCGGTTTTGCTTCTACTGGAGCAGGAAAGAGAGATATGGCCCCAGACTGTAGTTTGTAAGCAATAAACAGATTTTAAACTTTATTTCTCCCTTTGACTGATTTTGGTTTTTAGAGGTATTTTGCCCCAGGATTTCCTTTCCCTGACTTACACCAGGAAAGGCTGGTTGGCAATTGTCAGGACAAAGCGAGGCCCCTGTGGTCATCTGCCTAGGACAGCTTTGGCCTTATCCTGTCCAGCCCTACCCACTGTTGATTTCTGCATCTGCTTCCCTCACAAGAGGGCTGCCTCTGGTGATGTGCCAGCCTAAAGTGTGCAGGCGTCAAGGTGGGCTCCACAGGGCCCTGTGGGGCAGTTTGGTTTCCTGCACCAGAACCCGATGTGGCAGTGCAGGTCTGACCCCAAGCTGGGAGCTCCAAGCAGCCAGACCATGCATGCATGGCAAGGTTACCGATGTGGGGGCCATGAAAGTGGGGGACACTCACAGCCCTCCCACTGGCTGCCACATCGGGAAAGTACAGGAGTAAAGCTAAGCCCTCCCAAGAAGACAGCAGGGTGCCCATGTATCAAATGACCAAGAGCTGCCAACCAGATGGACAATCCAAGGCAGAAAGTACTGCCCCACAACATGGGGACTGCTCCTTTCCCAGATCAGACCCTGCTTTGTCCTCCACAGAAGGTTTTGGGTCTTGGATGGACAGTGTGGATGAGGGGAGGGGGTAGAACGAGGCTTGGCAGGAAAGAGGTGGCAGGCACAGCCCCTTATAGTCATCCTAGAGCCCCACCTGTCAGAAGGGGGAAGGGGACCCCCAGAAACCCCTCAGGGATAAGGCTCATCCCACCCCTGCTGCCTAATCTGATGGAAAGTTCTAGAAGGAGCTGCCCTCCTAAGGTAGGCAAGGACATGGGACAACCATCATGATTAACTTTTCCTGCCTATGATGAAAAATGCTGAGATATAAACAGCATAGTAAGAACAGAAGGAAGGGACACCATCTTTTTTTTTCGTATTCAGGTATCATTGATATACACTGTTATGAAGGTTTCACAAGAAAAACAATGTGATTGTTACATTCACTCTTACAGAAGGAACTCCATCTTAAGGCTAAGATTCCATTTTAAAAAGCAAAGAGTTGGAGGACTCAAGATGGCGGTGTGCGAGGTGAGACAGAGAATTCCTCCCAAAACCACAGATAGTAGGAAAATATATTTAATACAACTAACCCTAAAACAGCAACAGGAAAGGAGGCTGCGCCAGACTGCACACAGACCTCATGAACAGAGCAGACCTCACGAAACAGGGTAACATACGAAAGCCTTGATCCAGCAGGACCCAAGTCCTTCCCCAATCCCAGCTCACCCGCAGGAGGAAGAGAAACAGAGGGGGAGGAGGTGGCAGCCTGGGACTGCTGAACACCTTGCCCTGGAGGTCAGCTTTGCAAGCAGAAACCTACACTGTGTGGTGCTCGGGAGGATCGGAAGCTGGGACAGGCGGAGTGCTTGAGAGACAGATTCAGGCCATTTGTGGAGGACGGGATCCACACCCAGCCGCTCTGAGACAAGGGAAAGGCAGGCGGTCTGAGAGGGTTCCTGGCAGCGAGAGGGCTGCTGAAGGGGCGGGGTTTCCATGGAGCTTGCTTTGTGGGAGAACAGAGAGGAGGACAATGCTGTCCGGGCATGCCCTGCCCAGCAGATTGGAAACTTTGGAGAGCTTCAGGGGCTCCATCCCCCTGGTTGCCTACTCAGCTCCAAGGTCCCCCACTGTGATATGCAGCCTGCCGAGCCTTCCTCGTGGCCTGACAGCACAGCACCGACTCGCAAACAGGCAGTCATTTCTCTGGCATCAGGCCACCCAGAGGGAGGCCCCACCTACAACAGCTAGAGATGCGAAGCGCAGAGGCTTACACCTGTGTACTCAGCCCACTGGCTCTGATATGGGAGATAGGCAGGGCAGACAGGAATCAGGAAGCAGATCTTTTCACCTCTCAAGAAACAGCTTCGCTCCACTACCACCCCCAACCTCACTCCAGGGGCTGGGCAGCTCCAGAGACTGGAGCTTCTGGGCACTAGAGGGCACCACCCAGAAATCTGAAACATCAAAAGAACATGGTTCAGAACAAAATCTCACAAACCCCAGAAAAAGTGCCAAATGAAACTGAACTCACCAATATTCCTGAAAGAGAGTTCAAAATAAAAATCATAAACATGCTTATGGAGGTACAGAAAAATATTCAAGAACTCAGGAATAAATTTAAGATGGAGATTCAATCATTAAGAAATTCCATATCTGAAAGGAAGCACAGAATGGAGGGATTTAAAAGCTGATTAGATGTAGTAGAAGAGACAGAAAATGGAAGAGAAACTAGAGAAGAGGAATACAAAGAAGCTGAGGCACAGAGAGAAAAAGGAATCTCTAAGAATGAAAGAATATTGAGAGAACTGTGTGACCTATCTGAATGGAACAATATTCGCATAATAGAGGTACCAGAAGAAGAAGAGAGAGAAAAAGGGATAGAAAGTGTCACTGAGGAGGTAATTGCTGAAAACTTCCCCAATCTGGGGAAGGAGATAGTCTCTCAAGCCATCGAGATGCACAGATCTCCCAACACAAGGGACCCAAGGAAGACAACACCAAGACATATAATAATTAAAATGGAAAAAAAATCAAGGATAAAGACAGACTTTTAAAAGCAGTTAAAGAGAGAAAAAAGATCACACACAAAGGAAAACCCATCAGGCTATCATCAGATTTCTCAACAGAAACCTTACAGGCCATAAGGGAGTGGCATGATACATTTAATGCAATGAAGCAGAAGGGCCTTGAACCAAGAACACTCTACCTGGCAAGGTTATCATTTAAATATGAAGGAGGGATTAAACAATTTTCAAATAAGCAAAAGCTGAGAGAATTTACCTCCCACAAACCACCTCTACAGTGCATTTTGGAGGTACTCCTATAGATGGAAGTATTCCTAAGACTAAACAGATATCACCCAAGGCACAGACAAAGAGTACAGAATATGATTCATAACATACAAAGAATGGAGGAAGAAGAAAAAGGAGGAAAAAAAAGAATAAAAGAATCTTTAGGTTGTGTTTATACTAGCATATGAAGTGAGTTAAATTAGACTGTTATATACTTCTGGGAAGATGGTGGCATGAGCAAGGTGGCAGAAATCTCCTCCCAAAACTATATATATCTACGAAAATACAGCAAACACAACTATTCCTAAAAGAGAGACCAGAATACACTGGAAAGCGCACAGCCTGCAGCTACACCTGAGAGGACACGGCACCCCGCGAGGCGGGTAAGATACGGAGCTGTGACACGGCGGACCCAAGCACTCCCCCACCCCAGCGCACCGGCGGGAGGAGAGGATTCAGAGCCGGGAGGGAGTGGAAGTACACCCCGCGAAATAACCAGCCCCAGTGATCTGCGCGGGGAGTGCTGACCCACATCGCGCGGTGTAGCGGAGATTGGAGAGACAGAGGGTACAGGATCTGAGCGGGGAACGCGCCAGGGTGCTTGCAGCCAGCTCCCAGGAATCAAAGAAAAAAAAAAGAAAAGCGCGTGCTTTTTTTAGCGGTGTTAAAGAGACAGGAGCCCAGTGGAGGAGCCGGATCGCCCAGGCACACTCAGCCCAGCAGGCTGGGAGTCCTGGGGAGTTTCTGACCCCTTAGCTGGCGACTGGGAAAGGGTGGTCGCACTTAGACTTCCCACAGAGATCAACAGCCTCCCATTCGTTCCCACCCGGGACAGAGCTATAAATGACCCTGCGGAGTGGCACGGCCACAGCTGCGGAATTGTGGAGCAACAGCGCCACCTACAACGTCCCCACAGAATCCACTCCCAGGGGGCATTTTGGTTTGTTTGTTTCTTTTGTTTTGTTTTTTGTTTTTTCTTCTCTTTCTTTTCTTTTCTTTCTTTTTTTTTCCTTTCTTTCTTTTCTTTCTTTTTTCTTTTTAAGGTGTTAAAGAGCCCAGCTTACACACGTGGCAACTACCAGAGACCACTTCTATATCCATGAAAAGACAGAGGAATATGGTACAGACTAAGATCAACCAGACAACCCCAGAGAGGGAGCCTAAAGGGATGGAAATGCACAATCTTCCTGAAAAAGAATTCAGAATAAAGGTCATGACCATGCTGATGGATCTACAGAGAAATGGCTAAGCGCTGAGGGAGGAGGTGAGGGAAGTGAGAAAAGACAATGCAGAAATCAGACAAGCGATGTACGGGCTTAACAGCAGGCTGGATGCGATGCAAGAGACTGTTAATGGAATAGAAATCAGAGAACAGGAATACAGAGAAGTTGAGGCAGAGAGAGATAAAAGGATCTCTAGGAATGAAAGAATATTAAGAGAACTGTGTGACCAATCCAAACGGAACAATATATGCATTATAGGAGTACCAGAGGAAGAAGATTAAGAAAAAGGGAAACAAAGTGTTTTTGAAGAAATAATTGCTGAAAACTTCCCCATGTTGGGGAAGGAAATAGTCTCACAGTCCACGGATGCCCACAGACCTCCCAACACAAGGGACCCAAGGAAGACAACATCAAGACACATAATAATTAAGATGGCAAAGATCAAAGATAAAGACAGAGTATTAAAGGCAGCTACAGAGAGAAAAAAGATGACCTACAAAGGAAAACCCATCAGACAGCCATCAGACTTCTCAACAGAAACCTTACAGGCCAGAAGAGAATGGCATGATATATTTAACGTAATGAAACAGAAGGGCCTCGAATCAAGAATATTGTATCCAGCACGATTATCATTTAAATATGATGCAGGGATTAAACAATTTCAAGACAAACAAAAGTTGAGAGAGTTTGCCTCTCATAAACCATCACTACAGGATATCTTAAACGGACAGCACTAGAGGGAAGCACCCCTAAGGTTAAAAAGATGTCACCAGAGAAAATAAAATCATAGCAAAGAAAGCAGACCATCCAAATACTAACTAAAGGCAAAGAATAAAACACCTAGTATATAAAGAATGGAGGAGGAAGAATAGGAAGGGAGAGAAATAAAGAAATATCAAATGGTGTTGACAATAATTAACAAGGAAGTTAAGTTAGATTGTTAGATAGTAAAGAAGCAACCCTTGAACCTTTGGTAAACACGAATCTAAAGCCAGCAATGGCAATAAGTACATATCTATCGATAATCACCCTAAATGTAAATGGACTGAATGCACCAATCAAAAGGCACAGAGTAACAGAATGGATAAAAAAGCAAGACCCATCTATATGCTTACAAGAGACTCACCTCAAACCCAAAGATATACACAGACTAAAAGTGAAGGGATGGAAAAAGATATTTCATGCAAACAACAAAGAGAAAAAAGCAGGTGTTGCAGTACTTGTATCAGACAAAATAGACTTCAAAATGAAGAAAGTAGCAAGAGATAAAGAAGGACATTACATAATGATAAAGGGGTCAGTCCAACAAGAGGATATAACCATTATAAATATATATGCACCCAACACACGAGCGCTGGCATATGTGAAACAAATACTAACAGAATTTAAGGGGGAAATACACAGCAATGCATACATTGTATGTGACTTTACACACCACTCACTCCAAAGGACAGATCAACCAGACAGAATATAAGTAAAGACACAGAGGCACTGAACAACACACCTGAACAGATGGACCTAACAGACATCTACAGAAATCTGCACCCAAAAGCAGCAGATACACATTCTTCTCAAATGCACATGGAACATTTTCCAGAATAGACCACATACTAGGCCACAAAAAGAACCTCAGTAAATTAAAAAATATTGAAATCCTACCAACCAACTTCTCAGATCACAAAGGTATAAAACTAGAAATAAATTTTAGAAAGAAATCAAAAAGGCTCACAAATACCTGGAGACTTAACAACATTCTCCTAATGAATCAATGGGTTAACGACCAAATCAAAACAGGAATCAAAGAATATATGGAGACTAATGACAACAACAACACAAAGCCACAACTTCTGTGGGACGCAGCGAAGGCAGTCTTAAGAGGAAAGTACATTGCAATCCAGGCCCATTTAAAGAAGAAAGAACATTCCCAAATGAACAGTCTAAGGACACAATTATTGAAATTGGAAAAAGAAGAACAAATGAGGCCCAAAGTTACCAGAAGGAGAGACATAATAAAGATTAGAGAAGAAATAAATAAAATTGAGAAGAATAAAACAATAGAAAAAATCAATAAAACCAAGAGCTGGTTCTTTGAAAAAATAAAAATAGATAAACCCCTAGCCAGACTCATTAAGAGAAAAAGAGAATCTACACACATAAACAAAATCAGAAATGACAAAGGAAAAATAATGATGGACCCCACAGAAATACAAAGAATTATAAGAGAATATTATGAGAATCTATATGCTAACAAGCTGGAAAACCTAGAATAAATGGACAACTTGTTAGAAAAATTCAACCTTCCAAGACTGACCAAGCAAGAAACAGAAAAACTAAACAGACCAATCACCAGCAACAAAATTGAATCGGTAATCAAAAACCTACCCAAGAACAAAACCTCCGGACCAGATGGATTGACCTCTGAATTCTACCAGACATATAGAGAAGAAATAACACCCATTCTCCTTAAAGTTTTCCAAAAAATAGGAGAGGAGGGAATACTTCCAAAATCATTCTATGAAGCCAGCATCACTCTAATACCAAAAGTGGGCAAAGACCTCACCAAAAAAGAAAACTACAGACCAATATCCCTGATGAAGGTAGATGCAAAAATACTCAACAAAATATTAGCAAACTGAATTCAAAAATACATCAAGAGGATCATACACCATGATCAAGTGGGATTCATCCCAGGGATGCAAGGATGGTACAACATTTGAAAATCCATCAACATCATTCATCACATCAACAAAAAGAAGAACAAAAACCACATGATCATCTCCATAGATGCTGAAAAAGCATTTGACAAAATTCAGCATCCATTCATAATTAAAACTCTCCATAAAATGGGTATAGACGGCAAGTACCTCAACATCATAAAGGCCATATATGACAAACCCACAGCTAACATCGTACTTAACAGCGAGAAGCTGAAAGCTTTTCATCTAAGATCGGGAACAAGACAGGGATGCCCACTCTCTCCACTGTTATTCAACATAGTACTGGAAGTCCTAGCCACAGCAATCAGACAAAACAAAGACATACAAGGCATCCAGATTGGTAAAGAAGAAGTCAAATTGTCACTATTTGCAGATGACATGATACTGTACATAAAACCCCTAAAGACTCCACTCCAAAACTAGTAGAACTAATATCTGAATTCAGCAAAGTTGCAGGATACAAAATTAACACACAGAAATCTGTTGCTTCCTATACACTAACGATGAACTAACAGAAAGAGAAATCAGAAAAACAATTCCATTCACAATTGCATCAAAAAGAATAAAATACCTAGGAATAAACCTAACGAAGGAGCTGTACTCTGAAAACTATGAGACACTCCTAAGAGAAATTAAAGAAGAAACCAATAAATGGAAACACATCCCATGCTCATGGATAGGAAGAATTAATATTGTCAAAATGGCCATCCTGCCTAAAGCAATCTACAGATTCAATGCAATCCCTATCAAAATACCAATAGCATTTTTCAATGAACTAGAGCAAATAGTTCTAAAATTCATATGGAACCACAGAAGACCCCAAATAGCCAAAGCAACCCTGAGAACGAAGAATAAAGAGGGGGGAATTATGTTCCCTGACTTCAAGCTCTACTATAAAGCCACAGTAATCAAGACAATTGGTACTGGCACAAGAACAGACCCACTTACCAATAGAACAGACTAGAGATCCCAGATATAAACTCAAGCATATATGGTCAATTAATATATGATAAAGGAGCCATGGAATACAATGGGGAAATGATAGTCTCTTCAACAGCTGATGTTGGCCAAACTGGACAGCTACATTTAAGAGAATGAAACTGCATTGTCTAACCCCATACACAAATGTAAACTCAAAATGGTTCAAAGTCCTAAATGTAAGTCATGAAACCATGAAAGTCTTAGAAAAAAACATAGGCAAAAATCTCTTGGACATAAATATGAGCAACTTCTTCATGAACGTATCTCCCTGGGCAAGGGAAACAAAAACAAAAACGAACACATGGGACTATATCAAACTGAAAAGCTTTTGTACAGCAAAGGACACCAACAAAAAGACATCCTATGGTATGGGAGAATATATTCATAAATGACGTATTGAATAAGAGGCTGACCATCAAATTATATAAAGAGCTCACGCACCTCAACAAACAAAAAGCAAATAAGCCAATTAAGAAATGGGCAGAGGAGCTGAACAGACACTTCTCCAAAGAAGAAATTCAGATGGTCAAGAGGCACATGAAAAGATGCTCCACATCACTAGTCATCAGAGAAATGCAAAGTAAAACCACAATGAAATATCACTTCACACGAGTTAGGATGGCCAACATCCAAAAGACAAACAACAAATGTTGGCAGGGATGTGCAGAAAGGGGAACCCTCCTACACTGCTGGTGGGAATGTAAATTAGTTTAACCATTGTGGAAAGTAGTATGGATGTTCCTCAATAAACTCAAAATAGAAAAACCATGTGACCCAGGAATTCCACTCCTAAGAATTTACCCTAAGAATGAAGCAGCCCAGTTTGAAAAAGACATATGAATCCCTATGTTTATCGCAGCACTATTTACAACAGCCAAGAAATGGAAGCAACCTAAGTGTCCATCAGTAGATGAATGGATTAAGAAGATGTGGCACATAAACACAATGGAATATTATTCAGCCACAAGAAGAAAACAAATCCTACCATTTGCAACAACATGGATGGAGCTAGAGGGTATTATGCTCAGTGAAATAAGCCAGGTGGAGAAAGACAAGTATCAAATGATTTCACTCATCTGTGGAGTTAAGAACAAAGAAAAACTGAAGGAACAAAATAGCAGCAGACTCACAGAACCCAAGAACGGACTAATAGTTACCAAAGGGAAAGGACCTGTGGAAGATGAGTAGGAATGGAGGGATAAGGGGGGGGAAAGGGGTATTATGATTAGCACACATAATGTAGTGGAGGGGATATGGAGAAGGCAGTATAACACAGAGAAGACAAGTAGTGATTCTATAGCATCTTACTTCACTGATGGACTGTGACTGTAATCAGGTATGTGGTGGGGACTTGATAATAGGGGGAGTGTAGTAACCATAATGTTGTTCATGTAATTGTATATTAATAATAGCAAATTTTTAAAAAGGTACATTATGTTCAAATGAGCAACAGTAAAACTGACAGCTAACTTTTCCAGCAGAAATGATAGAAACCAGAATGACTGAAATGAAAGGAAAACGGTGTTCTTTCCATTTTCTGGAAAAAACACAGCCATACTCTCTCATGAAGAACAAGCAACCCTTCACTCTTCCATTCCCACTCAGCAATGGAATGACATCTTTAAAGTGTAGAAAAAATTACAGCAAACTTAGAATTCTATACCTAGCAAAAATGTTCTTCAAAAATTAGGGTAAATCAGAGACATTTTCATAAAGATAAGAACCTACAGAGTTCACTGCAAACAGATGTGCACTAAAAGACATAAAAGAATTTCTTTAAGTAGAAGTCAAAAGAATCCATCTATTCCAGAAATGCAGGAAGGAACAAATAGCACTTGAAAGAAGATACCTAAATCAGTATTGATCATTTAAAACAATAATAATGATGTTGCATTTAAAGAGGTTTTCATGTACCCTTTCACACAGATGGACCAAACATCGTCACTAAACATGGCATTCTTCCCTCTGTGCCTTTAGTCTCTCCCTTGTTCATCCTTTGAGACCACGCTTACATCCTCATGTCTTCAGGAAGAGTTCTCTAGCCACTCCTTCATGTGCTCCTCTCCCACCTCTCTAAGTCAGCACTCCATTGTGGGCGTCATTTAGTTAGAACTTGAACTGAGATAACTATTTATTCTATTTTTGTTTTTATTTCCCTTTGTGTTTCTTGGTTTCTCAAATAGGAAGTAAATTTAATGCCCTTTCAAAGGGTCTACTATATGTTGTCTCTATATATATGTGTTGAATAAATGTTGAATAATAAAATTTGTTGAAGAATTAAAAAAAAAAAGTAAAGAGTTGAGCAGGAATTCCACTCCTAGGAATTTACCCAAAGAATACAAGTTCTCAGATTCAAAAAGACATATGCACCCCTATGTTTATTGCAGCATTATTTACAATAGCCAAGATATGGAAGCAACCTAAGTGTCCATCAGTAGATGAATGAATAAAGAAGATGTGGTACATATACACAATGGAATATTATTCAGCCATAAGAAAGAAACAAATCCTACCATTTGCAACAACATGGATGTAGTTGGAGGATATTATGCTCAGGGAAATAAGCCAGGTGGAGAAAGATAAGTACCAAATGATTTCCCTCATATGTGGAGTATAACAATGAAGCAAAACTGAAGGAGATACTAAAATAAAATAAATTGTAAAAAAAAAAAAAAAAACTGAAGGAAAAAACAGCAGCAGACTCACAGACTCCAAGAAGGGACTAGCAGTTACCAAAGGGAGAGGTGGGGGAAGGCTGGTGGGGAGGAGGGGAGAAGGGGACTGAAGGGTATAATGATTGTCACACATGGTGTGGGGGGGATCACGGGGAAGACAGTGTAGCACAGAGAAGGCAAATAGTGCCTCTGTGGCATCTTACTACACTGATGGGCAGTGACTGCAATGGGGTATAGGGGGGACTTGATAATAGGGGTCAATGTAATAACCACTTTTTTTTCATGTGAAACCTTCATAAGAGTGTATGTCAGTAATACCTTAATAAGAAAAAAAAGGAAATTGTTGAGAAGTAAGATTCCTAACATATTATCTGGTAATCAGACAATAGCCCAACGGCCTATCTTAAGGCAGGGCAGGCAGTCTTAACTGACATGTCCCCACTGCTTGAGGCTGACCACTATTTTGGAGAACAGGATAAATAAATCCACTGTGTTGGGTTTATTTAGCAGAATTAGCTGGAGGACTGATAACAAAGGAGAGCAGACATGGTGTCTCAGCAGAGATAAGCACCTTGAGACCACAAATCAAGCCTATGCCCAGCAACCTCCCAACCTCCCCAGACTTTTGTTGCACCTCCTGAGGCAGCCCACACTCCCCTTTCTCCGAGTGTGCACCTTTTGCCTTAAATAAAGCTTTCTCACTGCTCAAATTATTGCAGTTTGTCTCTTTGCTATTTCACTTTATTTCCAAGTCTTTACTGTCTCCACTTTACTCCTGATGAGTAAGAGGGGCTGCTGAGAGCTCAGATTTGGGCCTGCATGTTTCCGTCACCTGTGTGACCTGGACGGAGGTGCCGTTGGGTGAGCTGCTCTTAGTGGCCTGTCTGAAAATCTCCTTTCTTGGACGTTCTCAGAACATAATCTCACTCCATCCTGTGCTCCATGGCCACTCCAGATCCGGGGCGGGAGGGGCCAGTCCCCATGCCGTGCAGATCCAAGTGCACACAGGATGCCTGGCGACCCTGGTTTCAGGACTTGGCAAGGGAATCTGCCCTACGCCAAAAACTTTCCCTCTTTTCTGTACTTTCCTGTTCTCTGCTGCCTGCAAGGCAGCTGTCATTCCCTGCTGCTCTTGCTTTAATGAATTCCTTCCTTACCTATACTCATCTGACGTGCTCGAGAATTCTTTCTCACTCAGAGTCAAAAACCCTCCACTGTCCAGGTTGAGGTTTCTCCTTGTGCTTTACCTAGTGAGCAGGGAGAGACTTCCCCAGATGCAGCTGCCTGGCAACACTCCCACTCCCGGGAGGTGGCAGGTGTGCAGCGAAGCAGGGCCAACACAGGAATGTTTGCTCAGCCCCAGGTGACTCCCCTGCTCAGACCAGCCCTCTGAAGCCTCTGGCTACAGCTGCCCTGTGGGTAAAATTGTAATATTTGCAGAGTATCTAGCCTGGCTTTAGTATATCTGCATATCAGTAGGCATTCAGAGATGGAAAGAAGTATGGCTTTAGTGCATTTGCATCATTCCTCAGGGGTGAAGAGAAGTTCACCCCCTACGAATGGGTAATTACCTGGGCAAGGAGGGCTTATCTGTACCTGAGAGGTGAGCGGAGGGCCGGTTTTGCTTCTGCTGGAGCAGGAAAGAGAGAAACGGCCCCGGATTGCAGTTTGTAAGCAATAAACAGATTTTAAACTTTATTTCTCCCTTTGACTGATTTCAGTTTTTAGAGGTATTTTGCCCCAGGATTTCCTTTCCCCAGACTTACAGGCCCCCTGCCCAGGCATTGTCCCCTCCTCCCTCCCTCTTCCTAAGTGCTGCCCAGAAATAGCTCCTCCCTGAGGCCACCCCGGCCCTCCGTCTCTGCCCAGCAGCCTCAGAGCTGCCTCTGCCTCCCCCACTGCCCAGGGCTCTGCCAGGCGGTGGATGTCAGTCTATCACAGGAGTCCCTAGAAGGAAAGCTGCTGCAGAGCTGTGGCCAGTGGGCCTCCGGCTGGTCCCAGCATCTTGGGCATGGAACCCAGGGGGAGGCAGCCCTGGCACCAGGCTCCTTGGAACTCAGCACCTTCCACCAGAAATTAGGACCAACAGAGACAAGGCCACAGATCAAAGGCTCCGGGCTGCATCCTCAGTGTGTCCCCAGAGCTGTTAGGCAGCCTCATATGCTTCCAGTTCAAACACCTCCTAGCGGACACCTGGACATTGTTCCCAGCACAGCCTCAGGCCCTTTGGTTGCTTTGTGACAGTTACTCGTGTCCGTCCTGTCCCTGCACTGCCCCCAACCAGCCCTAGGGGTCCTGTCCCTACACTGCCCCCAACCAGCCCTCGGGGTCCTGTCCCTGCACTGCCCCCAACCAGCCCTCGGGGTCCTGTCCCTGCACTGCCCCCAACCAGCCCTCGGGGTCCTGTCCCTGCACTGCCCCCCAACCAGCCCTCGGGGTACTGGTACCAGGCACAGTGCTGGCCTGCCTGGCCCACAAGCACTTAGAGTGGAGAGTGAGGTGCTGGCTGGCCCTCATTGGCTGTCTAGCCAGCAGGACAGGAAGATGCACCTGCTGGAGAGACTGGGATGGCAGGCCCACAGGCGAGGGGCAGCCTCTCAAGGGTCCCAGGGATGGGGGCCTCTGGGTGGAGGTTTGCTCCTGTGGGGCCCCTGAGCAGAGCAGAAGGACCAATGTGACTGGGCTGACAGACCCCTGCACACCAACAGGCCAGGATGGGGCAGCAGGTCCCTGGAAGGCATCCAGGCCAGGCCATCGCCCGTGGAGGAGAGTCACAGAGACCACTGGGAGCAAGGCCTCCATCCAGCCTGCAGGGCAGAAGCAGGGACAGAGAGCGCACGTGGGTGAGAGCCAGGAAGGAGGGTGGGGAAGGCAGCACGCTCCAACCCTCGGGGCCCCCAGGCCGTGCTCTGTGTGAGGCGCCTTCCACTGAACTCACGTTTAAAGCGATCTGGACAGTGTTCAGAAGCCCCAGGCACCAGGCATGTTATCTGGCTTTTAGAAATCAAATAAAGCTAATTTTAAGAAGAAAACAGTTCTTGAGTGTTTGCTGGCTGAAGGCTGGGAAAACAATTCTCTTTACTGTGGGATGCTGGCCTGGGCGTGGGGGGAGTGAATTCACCTGGAGCCTCCAGGGGTGCTAGGTGGGCAGCTCCAGGGGCGCTGGGGGCCCTCACCCACCGCTGGCCTTCTGCACAGCCAGGCCCCTCCCTCACCCTGACACACAGGGAGGGGCAGGGCAGGAGGCAGCCAGCTACAGGGCACAGGTGTCCAAAGGGCACAGACCCCAATGCTCCCCAGCCAGCGTGTGGTCCCTCTGCTCACCCTGCAGAGCTCTGACCCCCGTGGCGCCCCCACCACACACTCAGGAGGCACCCCTCGCGCTGAGGACCAGTTGTGGTGCCAAGAAGAGCTGACCGGCCCTCGGGAGCCTGTGTGGGGACTGGGCTCCCCTTACGCTGGTGAGCTGGCAGGAGCTCGGCTGGGCACGAACCAGGGAGCGCGGGCCCCGTCCAGGATAGGCCCGCTCAGCCTCCCGCAGACGGCGTCGCAGACGGACTGAGGAGCCCTTCTCCCGCCTGCCCTGGACGCCAGGGCCTCCCGCCAGCCAGCGACCCGGCGTGTCCGAGCCGCTCACGCCCTGGGAGAGGCCTGTGTTTCAGGGTCCCTAAATGCTAGAGCCGGGACCAGCCGGCGCCTGGCGCGGAGGGGAAGGCTGAGCCCCTGCTCGCCTGGTGGAGCTCCCTGCCCCGCCGGCCGACGCCCCGCCCCGGCAGAGCCACTCGAGATCTTTCTGCACAGGCTACGCAGGGGGCGGCACTGCGAACGTCCAGTTTCTTACCCCATAAGGAACACGTGCGCCCCGGGTGCAGCCAGGAGCCTGTCCACCCGCCAGCTCAGCTGGGCGGCCTGGGCCCGGGCCCACTCAGCACCCTGGAACTGGTTTTGTTCATTTAAACTAATTCAAGCTGCCGTTTATTTGTCTGTTAATTGAAAGGGTTTACTACTTTTGATTGAAATGAGCTCTTGGGAGTGAAGGAGAGGAGGCCTTTTATATTCTTAGTCTTGACTTAAGCAGTTTGGTGGAAAAACAGTAACTTCTACATGAAACAGAGAGCTGAGGTTGTTGTGGGGTTTTTTTCTTTTATGTGTTTTCCTGCTTATAGTAATGTGGGTAAAATTGTAATCTTTCCAGAATATCCTGCCTGGCTTTAGTGCCTCAGGGGTGGTGTGCCTTTAGTGCATTTGCATATCCTCAGGGGTGGAGAGAAGTTCACCTCCACATCAACGGGTAATTACCTGGGCAACCGACGGCTTATCTGGACCTGAGGGGGGGGGGGGCTGGTTTTGCTGCTGCCGGAGCAGGAAGGAGAAATGGCCCCGGACTGCAGTTTGTAAGCAATAAATGGATTTTTAAACTTTATTTCTCCCTTTGATTGTTCTCGGTTTTAGAAGTATTTTGCCCTGGGATTTCCTCTCCCCATACTTACAAGTAATAAAAAACATAATCCATGTGCATGGCACAAAATGGAGTCAAGGATAGCTTAAAGGATGAGCTGGTGTCCCACCCACCACCTCCTGTGGTGCCCTTAGCCCGCCCTGCCTGTGGCCGCCCCGTGAGCACTCCTGCAGCCCACCAGGGTGGCAGCGCGCGCTGCTTCTGTAGCTGCTGTGACCCTCCCCGGCCTCCCTGGGGGGGGTGCTGGTGAGGACAGTGTGCTGGCCAGGGGCGCTGTCACTGTGCAGAAGTGATGCCTGGGACTGGCCAGTGGGGGCCACCGCCCACCGACAGGGTGGCATGCAGAGCTCTGGGCCCAGAACATGCAGAGTATCTTGACTGGGGACCCACAGGGACAACGTTTAATTCTGCTTGTGAACAACCAGATCACTGCGGCCTCTGCCGGCCTCTGAGCATGTGAGTTCCTGCCTCGTGTCTTATATTTAACACCACTTCACACGCTGTCCCCGCAGTGACCTGGATCGTCCTGTCATCTTCACGGCAGAGAACATTCCTTCCACGGGACACTGAGCACTGCCTCCTTTGGGATGTTTCCAGTTGCCCTTCCCATAAATGGCTGTGAACATCTCGGTTATCTCCATGGAACTTACTTCCAAAGGCACACTGCTGGCTGATTTACAATTTACAACCAGCAATGGAAGCGCCTGATCTTGCCACCATCCCAGAGTCCAACCCTGGCCTTTCTGAGGTTCTTCCGTGGGAGGACAGCAGCTCCCTAGCACTGATCTCAGTCGGGCAAGAAACTAAAGCTGTAACTGGTAACTGGTCCACCCACTGCTGGTGTCCTGGGGAGGCCACAACAAAGCACCACAGGCTGCGGGCTTAAGCAACAGAAATGTATTGTTTCCCAGTCTGGAGGCGCGAAGTCCAAGACCCAGGAGCTGGGGGGGGCTCCTTCCCCCTGAGGCCAAGGGACACTCTGCTCCAGCCCCTCCAGCTCTGGGTGCAGCAGGTGACCCTTGGCACTCCTGGGCTTGTAGAGGCCTCAGCCCACCCCTGCCTCCATGTTCATGTGGGTGTCTCCCCATACAAGTCTCTGTCCAAATGTCCCCTTTTTACAAGGATGGAGTCGCACTGCATCAGAGCCCACCAGTATGACATTGCCTGAACCCACTGCATCCACAATGAGCCTGTGCCCATGTAAGGGCACATTCTGAGGTCCTCTGGGTATGACTCCAACATCCACATTTTGAGAAGACACAATTCAATTCACATGCTGGCCCCCAATTCTGCCTATGGGGCCTGCCACTGTTTATTAGACAAACATTTCCTGAATTACATTCTTCAGTATTAGCTCCAGAGGATCTACCAGATATCAGGCACAAAGGGCGCTCTGTGGGCAAATAAGTTTGGGAACTGGGAAGTTCCTCCCTCCCTTTCTTCCCTCCTTTTTCTATTACAGGACTACTCAAGGTCTTTAAAATGGTCATCTGTGCTGTGAATTTCCAGCTAAAGAAGCATGAGACACAACCTGTCCCTACAGTATTTGACTACAGAAATATTTATTTAGAAAGTCTCAAGAGGGCCAGTAGTAGGGGCACAGAGGCTTCTAGCCCAAGGCCTCCATACCGATACATCTCTGAAGCCCAGCCACAGGGCAGTCAACAGCGAGGGCAGGACGGAAGCACGGCTGCGTCCACTGCCCACTTGAGGACGTCACCCAAGCACAAGAAGGGCAGCAGCTGCTTCAACCCTGTGGCCACGTGCCAGCCAAGGAAATATCCATGGCACCCCCTGCCCTCATAAAGGTCCCTTCCCTAGAGCCCCTCCTGCAGCCCCCCGAGCTGCACGGTCCTGCCGCCCAGATGCTACCAGGCCTGCACTTCCTCATCTGGAGGAGCCAGGAACACAGACAGATGCACTGACATTTATGTCTCATTTCTGATGATGCTGAGAGCCAATGGTAGCGCTTTCCTAACCAAGTAGGCTCATGACAAAGTGCATTGTCACCCCACCGAGATGTAGATATAGATAACCATAAACTAACCCAGCCACATTCTCCAATAAACCAGTGTGACTTTATATAGTCACACCCACACAGTGAGAATAGCCTGCCTGCCTCGTGTCCACGACACTGTGCTTCATGTGAACCTCCAGGTTCCCAGCTCACTCTGTCACCCACAGTACTGCCCAGACCCACCAACCTCCACCATGGCCAAGACCCTCAGGGTCCTGGTTCTACCAGGACACAGACATCCTGGAGATGTTTCCTGGAGCAAGGCTGATGGAGAGGCTCCAGCCCAGGGGGCAGAGTGGGGTCTGAAGGACACGGGTCACTACACTGGGATTGTTTACTATTTGGGGTGATGAGAAAGCCCCAGAGATGAAGGTGGGGATGGTCACACTGTGAATGTGTTTAATGCCCCAAGATGTGCACTTAAAAATGTAAGATGGCAAATTTAATTTCAGACAGAGCAGACTTGAGCAATAAAAGTCATCTGGGATAAAGGGCACATCACATAATGGTAAGGGAGTCACCTCTCCAGGAGATGAGACCATCCTTGGCGTTGTGCACCTTACAACAGAGTGTACGACTACACCAGGCAAATCCGCCTGCACTGTGGGACCTGGAGGGCACGCCCCCTCCCAGCTGGGACTGGCCGGTGCGAAGTCAGAAAGATGTAGGCAAATGCAGCAGCCTCATCACCTAGACAGACGGACACCTGTCAATGACTCACCCGGCAACAGCAGAGCACACATCCCTCTGAGGCTCCCATGAACCCTCACCAGGACAGAGCACATCCTATACCATAAAACACACCTTAGGAAGTTTATAAGAACATAAATCATATAGTACATTCTCACATCACATGGAATTAAACTGGAAATGAAAAATGGAAAAACAGCTGGAAAACCTCAACACACATGGAGATCAAACAACACACTTCAGAGAAGAAATCTCAACAGAAAATTTTTAATATTTTACCTAAAAGAAAATTAAAATAAAATTTACCAAAGTTTTTGGGATGGAATAAAAGCAGTGCTAAGAAGGAAATTTATTGCATTGAGTGCATATATTAGAAGAGAAGTTTAAAATCAATAATCTAAACTGCTGCCTTAGAAAACTAGACAAAGCAGTGCAAATTAAACTCGAAGCAAGTAGAAGAAAAGACATAATAAAAATTACAGCAGAAATCAATGAAATTGAAAACAGGAAATCAACAGAGAAACCAATGAAACCAAAAGATGGTTATTTGAAAAGATCAATAAAATCAGTAAGTGGTTAGCCAGGCTAAGAACAAAGAGAGAAGACACGAATTACTAAAATTGGAAATTTAAGAGTGGAGTGTCACCACTGATTCCATGAACATTAAAAGGATAAGGGAGATTTTCAGCATTTCAAGATGGTGGCATGAGAGGTGAGACACAGATCTCCTCCTAAAACCACAGATACTGTGGAAATACAGTTAATACAACTAACCCTAAAACAGCAACAGGAAAGAAGGCTGCACCAGAATGCACACAGACCTCACGAACAGAGCAGACCTCACGAAACAGGGTAATGAATGAAAGCCTTGATCTGGCGGGACCCAAGCCCTTCCCCCATCCGAGCTCACCCGCAGGAGGAAGAGAAACGGAGGGGGAGAGGGTGGAAGCCTGGGACTGCTGAACACCTAGCCCTGGAGATCTGCATTGCAAGCGGAAACGTACACTGTGTGGTGCACTGGAGGATGGGGAGCTGGGAAAGGCGGAGTGCTTGAGAGACAGATTCCGGCCGTTTATGGAGGAGGGTATCCACACCCAGCCGCTCTGGAACAAAGAAAAGGTGGGCAGTCTGACACACTTCCTAGCAGTGAGAGGGCTGCTGAAGGGGCAGCGTTTGCATGGAGCTGGTGGCACGGGAGAAGGGAGAGGGGCATAAGGTTGTCTGGGCGTGATCTACCCAGCAGATTGGGAACTTTGAGAAGCTTCAGGTGCTCCATTCCCCTGGCGGGCTACTCAGCTCTGAGGCCCCCCACTGTGACATGTAGCCAGCTGCACCTTCCTCCTGGCCTGCCCGCACCTGCTCGAAACCAGCAGTCACTGTGCTGGCATCAGGCCAGCCAGAGGGAGGCCCTGCCTACAACAGATAGAGACTCAGAGCACAGAGGCTTACACCTCTGTGCTCGGCCAACTAGCACTCATATGGGAGACAGGCACAGTAGATGGGAATCAGGAAACAGATCTTTCCTCCCCCCAGGCAACAGCTCCACTCCTCTACCATCCCCAACATCACTCTAGGGGCTGAGCAGCTTCAGAGACTGGAGCTTCTGGGCACTAGAGGGCACCACCCAGAAATCTGAAACATCAAAAGAACACAATTCAGAACAAAATCTCACAAACCCCAGAAAAAGTGCCAAATGAAACTGAACTCACCAATCTTCCTGAAAGAGAGTTCAAAATAAAAATCAAAAACATGCTAACAGAGGTACAGAAAAATATTCAAGAACTCAAGAATGAATTTAAGATGGAGATTCAATCATTAAGAAATTCTGTATCTGAAATGAAACATACAATGGAGGGATTTAAAAGCAGATTAGAAGTAGTAGAAGAGATGGAAACTGGAATAGAAATAAGAGAAGAAGAATATAAAGAAGCTGAGGCACAGAGAGAAAAAAGAATCTCTAAGAATGAAAGAATATTGAGAGAACTGTGTGACCAATCCAAATGGAACAATATTTGCATAATAGAGGTACCAGAGGAAGAAGAGAAAAGGGGATTGAAAGTGTCATTGAGGAGGTAATTGCTGAAAACCTCCCCAACCTGGGGAAGGAGATAGTCTCTCAAGCCATCGAGATGCACAGATCTCCCAACACAAGGGACCCAAGGAAGACAACATCAAGACATATAATAATTAAAATGGCAAAGATCAAGGATAAAGACAGACTTTTAAAAGCAGCTAGAGAGAGAAAAAAGATCACATACAGAGGAAAACCCATCAGGCTATCATCAGATTTCTCAACAGAAACCTTACAGGCCAGAAGGGAGTGGCATGATGTATTTAATGCAATGAAGCAGAAGGGCCTTGAACCAAGAATACTCTACCTGGCAAGTTTATCATTTAAATTTGAGGAGGGATGAAACAATTTTCAGATAAGCAAAAGCTGAGAGAATTTACCTCCCACAAACCACCTCTATATTGCATTTTGGTGGGACTGCTATAGATACAAGTATTCCTAACACTAAACAGGTGTCACCCAAGGGGTAGACAAAGAGTACAGAATATGATTCATAACATACAAAGAATGGAGGAGGAAGAAAAAGGAGAGGAAAAAAAGGATCTTGAGGTTCTGTTTGTAATAGCATATGAACTGAGTTAAATTAGACTGTTAGATAGTAAGGCAGTTACCCTTGAACCTTTGCTAGCCACTAATCTAAAGCCTGCAATGGCAATAAGTACATACCTATCGATAATCACCCTAAGTGTAAATGGTCTGAATGCACCAATAAAAAAACATAGAGTCACTGAATGGATAAAAAAACAAGACCCATCTATATGCTACCTACAAGAGACTCACTTCAAACCCAAAGACATACATAGACTGAAAGTAAAGGGATGAAAAAAGATATTTTATGCAACTAATAGAAAAAAGCAGGACTCGCAGTACTTGTATTAGACAAAATAGACTTCAAAACAAAGAAAGTCACAAGAGACAAAGAAGGACATTACATAATGATAAAGGGGTCAGTCCAACAAGAGGATATAACTATTATAAATATATATGAGAACCCAACACAGGATCACCTACATATGTGAAACAAATATTAACAGAATTAAAGGGGGAAATAGAATGCAATGCATTCATGTTGGGAGACTTCAAAACACCACTCACTCCAAAGGACAGATCAACCAGACAGAAAATTAATAAAGAGACAGAGGCACTGAGCAATGTATTAGAAAAGATGGACCTAATGGACATCTACAGAACACTCCATCCAAAAGCAACAGGATACACATTCTTCTCAAGTGCACATGGAACATTTTCAAGAATAGATATATACTAGGCCACAAAAGAAATTAAAAAAGATTCAAATTGTACCAACCAGCTTCTCAGATCACAAAGGTATTAAACTAGAAATAAATTACGCAAAAAAAAAAAAAAATGAAAAAGTCCACAAACACATGGAGGCTTCACAACATGCTCCTAAATAATCAATGGATCAATGACCAAATAAAAACAGAGATCAAGCAATATTTGGAGACAAATGACAACAATAATTCAACACTGCAAAATCTGTGGGACACAGCAAAGGCCATGCTCAGAGGGAAATATATTGCAACACAGGCCTATCTCAGGAAAGAACAATCCCAAATGAAAAGTCTAAACTCGCAATCAATGAAGTTAGAAAAGGAAGAACAAATGAGGCCCAATGTACGTAGAAGGATGGACATAATAAAGATTAAAGCAGAAATAAATAAAATTGAGAAGAATAAAACAATAGAAAGAATTAATGAAAGCAAGAGCTGGTTCTTCAAGAAAATAAAGAAAATAGATAAACCCCTAGCCAGACTTACCAAGAAAAGAAGGAAGTCTACACACACAAAAAGAATCAGAAATGAGAAAGGAAAAATCAATACGGACACCACAGAAATACAAAGAATTATGAGAGAATACTATGAAAAATTATATGCTAACAAACTGGAGAACCTAGAAGAAATGGACAGCTTTCTAGAAAAATACAACATTCTAAGGCTGACCCAGGAAGAAACAGAAAATCTGAATACACCAATTACCAGCAAAGAAATTGAATTGGTAATCAAAAAACTACCTAAGAACAAAACTCCTGTACCAGATGGTTTCACTGCTGAATTTTATCAAACATTTAGTGAAGACCTAATACCGATCCTCCTTAAAGTTTTCCAAAAAGTAGAAGAGGAGGAAATACTCCCAAACTCATTCTACGAGGCCAGCATCACTCTAATACCAAAACCAGGCAAAATTGACCACACACACAAAAAAAGAAAATTACAGACCAATATCCCTGATGAACATAGATGCAAAAATACACAACAAAATATTAGCAAACTGAATTTTAAAATACATGAAAAAGATCATCCATCATGATCAAGTGGGATTCATCCCAGGGATGCAAAGATGGTACAACATTTGAAAATTCATCAACATCATCCACTACATCAACAAAAAGAAGGACAAAACCCACATGATCATCTCCATAGATGCTGAAAAAGCATTTGACAAAATTCAACATCCATTCATGATAAAAACTCTAAACAAAATGGGTACAGAGGGCAAGTACCTCAACATAATGAAGGCCATATATGACAAACCCATAGCCAACATCATACTTAACAGTGAGAAGCTGAAAGCTTTTCATCTAATATCAGGAAGAAGACAGGGATGCCCACTCTCTCCACTTTTATTCAACATAGTTCTAGAGGTCCTAGCCACCGCAATCAGACAGCACAAAGAAATAAAAGGCATCCAGATTGGTAAGGAAGAAGTCAAATTTTCCCTGTTTGCAGATGACATGAGATTGTACATAAAAAACCCACTTCAAAAAGAATCCACTGAAAAACTACTAGATCTAACTCTGAATTCAGTAAAGTTGTGGGATACAAAATTAGTACACATAAATCTGTTCCATTCCTATACAGTAATGATGAACTAGCAGAAAAATAAATCAGGAAAACAATTCCATTCACAATTGCATCCAAAAGAATAAAATACCTAGGAATAAACCTAACCAAGGAAGTGAAAGACTTATACTCTGAAAATTACAAGACACTTAGGAAAGAAATTAGAGAAGAAACCAATAAATGAAAACACATCCCGTGCTCATGGATAGGAAGAATTAATATTGTCAAAATGGCCATCCTGCCTAAGGCAATCTACAGATTCAATGCAATCCCTATCAAAATACCAACAGCATTCTTCAATGAACTAGAGCAAATAGTTCTAAAATTCATATGGAACCATAGAAGACCCCGAATAGCCAAAGCAATCCTGAGAAGGAAGAATAAAGTGGGGAGAATTACACTCCCTGACTTCAAGCTCTACTACAAAGCCACAGTAATCAAGACAATATGGTACTGGCACAAGAACAGACCCATAGACCAATGGAATAGACTAGAGAGCCCAGATATAAACCCAAGCATATATGGTCAATTAATATAGGATAAAGGAGCCAAGGAATACAATGGGGAAATGACAGCCTCTTCAACAGTGGTGTTGGCAAATCTGGAAAGCTACATTTAAGAGAATGAAACTGGATTATTGTTTAACCCCATACACAAAAGTAAACTCAAAATAGATCAAAGACCTGAATATAAGTCATGAAACCATAAAACTCTTAGAAAAAAATATAGGCAAAAATCTCTTGTACATAAATATGAGCAACTTCTTCATGAACATATCTCCCCAGGCAAGGGAAACAAAAGCAAAAATTAACAAGTGGGACTATATCAAACTAAAAAGCTTCTGTACAGCAAAGGACACCATCAATAGAACAAAAAGACATCCTACAGTATGGGAGAATATATTCATAAATGACATATCTGATAAGGGGTTGACATCCAAATTATATAATAAGCTCAATCACCTCAACAAACAAAAAGCAAATAAGCCAATTAAAAAATGGGCAGAGGAGCTGAACAGACACTACTCCAAAGAAGAAATTCAGATGGCCAACAGGACATGAAAAGATGCTCCACATCCCTAATCATCAGAGAAATACAAATTAAAACCACAATGATGTATCACCTCACACCAGTTAGGATGGCTAACATCCAAAAGACAAACAACAACAAATGTTGGTGAGGATGTGGAGAAAGGGGAACCCTTTTACACTGCTGGTGGGAATGTAAACTAGTTCAACCATTGTGGAAAGCAATATGGAGGCTCCTCAAAGACCTAAAAATAGAAATACCATTTGACCCAGGAATTCTACTCCTAGGAATTTACCCTAAGAATGCTGCAGCCCAGTTTGAAAAAGACATATGCACCCCTATGTTTATCACAGTACTATTTACAATAGCCAAGTAATGGAAGCAACCTGAGTGTCCATCAGTAGATGAATGGATAAAGAAGATGTGGTACATATACACAATGGAATATTATTCAGCCACAAGAAGAAAACAAATCCTGCCATTTGCAACAACATGGATGGAGCTAGAGTGTATTATGCTCAGTGAAATAAGCCAGGTTGAGAAAGACAAGTATCAAATGATTTCACTCATCTGTGGAGTATAAGAACAAAGAAAAAACTGAAGGAACAAAACAGCAGCAGACTCACAGAAACCAAGAATGAACTAACAGTTACCAAAGGGAAAGGGACTGGGGAAGATGGGTGGGAAGGGAGTGATAAGGGGGAAAAAGGGGTATTATGATTAGCACACATAATGTAGCGGGGGGAATGATACAAGGGGAAAGGCAGTATAACACAGAGAAGACAAGTAGTGATTCTATAGCATCTTACTATGCGGGTGGACAGTGACTGCAATGGGGTATGTGGTGGGGATTTGATAATAGGGGGGTCTAGTAACTATAATGTTGCTCATGTAATTGTACATTAATAATACCGAAAAAAAGGATAATGAAGAAATAACATGAACAACTTTATGTCCACAAATCTGCTAATCTAGATGCAATGGGCCTGTTCCTTGAAAGACACATCTGCTAGACTTCACACAAGAAGAAACAGACCATCTGACCCGGGGAAGACAGTATAGCTCAGAGTAGACAAATAGGGACTCTGGCATCTTACTACACTCATGTACAGTGGGGTATGGGCGGGACACGATAATATGGGTGAGTGTAGCAACCACATTGTTTTTCATGTGAAACCTTCATAAGAGTGTATATCAGTAATACCTTAATAAAAATAAATAAATAAATAAATAAATAAATAAAATGCACCATCTGAATCGGCCTGTATCTATTAAAGAAATTGAATCAATAATATATGACCTTTCCATAAAGAAAGCAACAGGTGGTTAATTCTACTAAAGGTTTAAGGAAAAAAGTTTTACCATTTCTTTCCAATCTCTTCCAGAAAATAGAAGCAGAGAGAATATTTCCTAACTCATTCTATGAATCCATCATTACTCTAAGACCAAAACCATAAACATTACAAGAAAACTACAAACAAATATCTCATTAACATAGATGCAAAAATTCTCAACAAAATTGGATTTAATTAGCAAATTGAATTTATTTCAATTTGGATTTATCCCAGGTATGCAAGGCTGGTTCAACATTGGAAAACCAATTAATGTAACCCATCAGCTGATTTCAAAGGAAAATCACATGATCATATCCATAGATACAGAAAAGGCATCTGACAAAATCTAATACCCATTCATAGTAAAAAGTCTCAGGAAAACAGGAATAGTAGGGAACTTTCCAAACCTGATAGTCAGTTTAGGCTTTCATAATAAAATATCACAGACTGAGTGGCTTAAACAAGAGAAATTAGTGTTCTCACTGTTTTGGAGGCTGGTAGTTCAAAATGAAGGTCCAACAGGGTTTGGTTTCTTATATGAGTTCTCCTCTTACTTGCATGTGGTCACCGTCTCTGTGTGCTAGTATCACCTTTCCTCAGTGGGTGCACGTGGACAGAGAGCAAGCAAAGTCTCTAGTGTCTCTTCCTATAAGGACACTAACCCTATCAGATGAAGGCCCCATTCTTATGGCCTCATTTAACCTTAATTACCTCCTAAAGATCCTGTTACCAAATGGGGGCCCAGGCACCAACCAATAAATTAGGTGAGGGGAACAATTCAGTCCATAGCAAGCATCTTGAAAAAAGCTAAAATGGAACTCCTGGCTAATGCAATAAGAAAAGAAAAAGAAATAAAAGGAACACAGGTTGGGAAGGAAGATCTATGACTATTTCTTCACAGATGACATGATTATCTATGTAGAAATCCCAAGGAATCATCAAAAATCTCCTGGAACTAAGTGATTGTAGCAAGGTTGCAGCATACAAAATTATTACACAAAAGTCAACTGTTTTCCTACATGCCAGCAATTGTCTGGTGAAAAAAACAGACAACAGATCAATGGAACAGAATAGAGAGCCCAGAAACAGAACCACACAAATACAGTTTTTTGACAAATAAGATTTTTGACTAAGGAAGACAGGCAATTCAATGGATAAAAGATGGTCTTTTCAACAATATGCTTGCCATTGACTGAACATTTGTGTCCCCCCAGAATTCATATACTGAAACCCTAACCCCCAATGTGATGGTGTTAGAGGTGGGGCCTTTGAGAGGGGGTCAGGTCATGAGGTCAAAGCTCTGTGGTATGGGACTAGGGCCTTATCAAAGAGACCCCAGAGAGCTCTCTCTGCCCCCTCCACCATGTGAGGACACAGGAAAAAGCCTATTAACCAGGAGGAGAGGCCACACCAGATACAAAATCTGCCAGAGCCATGACCTTGCACTCACAGCCTTCAGAACTGTGAGAAATACCTGTTGTTTAAAAGTACATGGTTTATGGTATTTTGGATATAGCATCCTGGGCAGACTAAGACAATGCTGGAACTCTAGACACAGACTTACATAGAAAATAACTCAAAATAGAATACAACAAGAAAACAAGCAACCTGATTTAAAAATGGGCAATGATGAGAACAGACCCCTCACCAAAGAATATACACAGATGGCAAGTAAGCATACAGAAGACGTTCCACATCATATGTCATCAGGGAAGTGCAAATTAAAACAATGAGATACCACTTACCTATTAGACTGGCCAAAATCCAGAACACTGACAACACCAAGTGCTGTCAAGGATGTGGAGCAACAGGGGCTGTTGCTCATTGCTGGTTGAATGCAAAATGGTGCAGCCACTTTGGAGGACAGTTTGATGGCTTCTCATAAAACTAAACAGTCTCTTACCATACAATCCAACAATCCTTTTCTTTGGCTACCCAAAAGAGTTGAAAACATGTCCACACAAAAGCCTGCACATGGATGTTTACAGCAACTTTATTCATAGTTGCCAAAACTTGGAAGCAACCAAGATGTCCTTCAGTAGGTGATGGATAAATAAACTGGTCCATGAAGACTATGGGATATTACTCAGCAATAAAAAAGAAATGAGCTCTCAAGCCATGGAGAGACATGGAGGAAACATAAACGCATATCAACCAAGTAAAAGAGCTAATCTGAAAGCTACATGATTTATGTATGACTTAGTTAGAATCGTATGTAAGAAGACGGGTGATTGTCTGAGGCTCTGGAAGAAGCAGGGGGGCCTGGAGGATCTGCCCCACTGGAAGGATGCGCATGATGTCACACCTTTGTCCGTCCTGGAGAATGCACAGCGCAGAGAGCAGAGCCCCATGGGAACAGTGGGCTTCGGTTGGTGACAATGTAGTAATACTGGCCCTCAGTGGTAACAAGTGTAGACACCCAAATACAGCATGTGAACAGGAAGGGAGAGGATGGGCTAGGCAGGGAAGTGGAACTCTACTTTTCACCCAATTTCTCTGCAATATAAAACTGCCTAAAAATTACACTCCCTTGTCATAATTTTTTTTAAGTACAAAGAGAAAACAAAGTAACAGAGTACCTTCATGCGGGGGGGGGGGGTGCAGGGGCGGGGGGTTAGCCACCTGCAGAAAAGCATAGTCATAAGGAACTACTGATATATTAGGCTTCCATGGAACCCCTGAAACTCCAGCATAAACAAGGACCTGCACAGGTGCGGAGGCAGTCTGTGGGGGCCACAGGCTCTCCCTGAAGCCAGCAGGGGTACTGACAGTATGGTTTGCAGTGTCTCCTCCCTGGGCTCTTGGGGCCCCTGGGAGGGGGCACTTGTGGGGCACTGAATGCCTTGCTGAGATGAGGGCCCCACGGGCAGTCAGAGGCCAGGCCTGAAGCAGACCCCAACTCTTCCTGCACATGCACGAGCCAGGTGCCTTCATAGGCTCAAAAGGATCTGGGGGAATGAATATTCAGGGTTGAGGAGCCAGAGCAAAAGAAGCTGAGTCTTGACCCTGAGCCTAGCAGAGGCGGGCCGCGCATCCAGGGCAGGAGAGAAGGGGCTGTAGGCTCCTGGGGCAGAGGGGCTCGGGTGCCGGGGGCCCTTCGGGGTCTGGCTCACAGGCTAGCAAGGACCAGGTTTCTGGAACTTCATGAGCTGGAGGTGCTGTGCTGTGGCCTGATGTGGGCCTGATGGGCATTTCCATAGCAGGGGTAGGCAAACACGAGAGGACAGAGTCCTGCCCCTGCAGCTAAGCAGGCGTCAGGCACCATGCCCTGAGGGTACCCCCCAGCCTCCCCACCCCCCGCTCCAGGCTGTCTGGTGAGGAGAAGAGGTGAAGGCACTGCCCCTGAGGAGAGATCCTGTGGCAAGTGTGAGCCCCTGCCTTGGGTCCTCCAGGTCCAGCCTGCCCTGTGCAGCCTCAGGGCACATGTCTTCTCAGCTCCCTGTGCTGATCCGTCTGTGGGCTCTGCTCTTCATTCCCGCCGCCAGGAATCTTCAGCAGCCATGCTGGGCCACACCCTCAGAAGCCAGGGACACAACCAAGGGGCAGTCTGTGTTAAGCACAGACCATAAGGACAGGTGAGTGGAAGAGCAGGTGAGGGGCTAACAAGGGTGCTGTCCCCTACTTGGCCCAAGGGGGACAGCTGGGGGGCAGGGTGGGAAGTGGGAAGCAGGAGGAAGGGTGCAGGCAGGCCCAGCCACGGCGGCTAGCTCCCGCATCTCTAGGCTTCCTCTCCTGCCTCTATCTAAGGCCTGTGCACCCCTCCAGGGCCCCTGCACCTTCTGCAGGATTGTTAAGCCCAGGACTGGCCATGGAGGCCTCAGTAGCCTATGGGCCACCTAGAAGCACCATGTATATGCGCGGGGCCTGCGTGCACTCAGGAAGCATGCTTCATGTTTGTGCTGCTGAAAGAACTCCGTTCCTTTACCATGAGCTGCATGCTTGCATCCTCTATCTATACCGCTGGGTGTACTGACCTGGAGGAACTGTCTACACAGCCCAGGCACAGCGGCACCCTGCCTGTCCGCTCACCCCCCTTTACCCAGGCCTGCACCCCCTCACATGCCATCCACATTCACTGTGGGAGGGCCAAGGTGGGAGGGAGACTACAGAGAAAGGGGGTGCTGGGCTCCCAGGGCCTGCCTGCATCCCAAGGGCAAGGCACGCTGTGCCTGGGGAAAACAGACGGCCCCCAGCCCCCAGCCCAGCCTTGAGGTGCAGAGAAGATGCCCTGGCCGGAGCAGGCCTCCTGCACACACAGGCACGCTGCCCTCCCTACTGCCCCAAGGCCATGAAGCACAGCGCCGGGGCCTTTACTGGCTGGTAAACCGTTCACAGCCACCAAGCTGAAAGAACTCACCCTGAGCCGCCAGAGACCAAAGGCCACAGGGGTCTCAGACTTCATCTGTTTTCCATGGGGAAGAGCTGGCTCGCAGACAGGCTGTGCCTGGACACCTACACCCCCTGTTCTGGCCATCTGGGTGCCCTGGATAAAGCTGGTGTCACGTCATGGGCCTCCATTTCACTGGATGCTTAGAGAGCTCCGAGCCATTTCACAGACAAATAATTGTAAACAGTTTGTATAAAAAACATGAATATATCATGGGAAGGAAGTACGGTTCACCTGACTGTGAGGGCACAGAGCTGTGGGCCTCAGTGGCACGGCCTCCCCTGGGCCTGGGGCTCTCCTGGGGACTCAGGCTGCCGGCTCACACACCCCATTGACAATTGCCCTATTGAGAAAGTGTGCCTGTGCACCCCCGAGGCACAGTCCCCCCAGGACCCAGGGCCAGGAGGAAGACTGCACTGGGGCATGTCAGAGAGGCCCCAGGCCCAGGTAGAGGGCACCACCCCCTGTGGTCAGCTGCCCTCCACAGACTGCAGGCCAGGTGGGCCCAGAAGTGTTGAGGAAAGGCCTGAGGAAGTGTAAGTCTGGGGAAAGGAAATCCCGGGGCAAAATACCTCTAAAAATCAAAATCAGTCGAAGGGAGAAATAAAGTTTAAAATCCGTTTATTGTTCACAAACTCCAGTCCCCAGCCGTCTCTCTTTCCTGCTCCAGCAGAAGCAAAACCGACCCTCCGCCTCCCCTCTCAGGTACAGATAAGCCCTTGGTTGCCCAGGTAATTACCTACTGATATGGAGATGGACTGCTCTCCACCCCTCAGGAATGATGCAAATGCACTAAAGCCATACTTCTCTCCACCTCTGAACGCCTGTTGATATGCAGATGTACTAAAGCCAGGCAAGATATTCTGGAAATATTACAATTTTACCCACAGGTCACCCACCCCTCCAGAAATCTCACCTTACAATTTACTGGTTCCCCCTCTTCTGACCAAACTAATGACATGCAATAGCAACAGCAATAAAATCATGATAATCCTCAAGCCAGAGGATTCAGCCTATGCAGATTAAGTAAATGTACTTTACAGAACAATCTCTCACTAAGCACAAAATATGTTTCTATACTTGTTTACTCATTCCTAACAACCATGCTAGATTGCTCACAAAACTTTTACCAAACATTAGACAAAGTCAAGCCTCTCTTTAAGCATTTTTTTCTTGGTTACAGCAACACAATCATGATAATTCTCAAGCCAGAGGACTCAGCTGGGTTCAAAGTCCCATGCAGATTAAGTCCAAAGCTCCTCCATTCCAGCCATCATGCAGCAGCTGCAGCCAGGGGGCGCATCCAGGACACAAGGACTGTAGAAGCAAATAACTCTGATTTTGGGGGCCACTTTGCTGTTATTCCAGGACTACACAGGAGGCCAGCTTCCAGGCCTTTTCCTCAAGGTGCCAGCAGAGCCATTGCCGGTCTATGTGTCAAAATGTCCAGGGCCACGTCCATCTTATTCTCAATTACTGTACCCATCCTTGCAACATATGTCCAATAAAGTGGGTGCCTTGATCGCTCTCAATCACCAGGAACCGGCCATAGGCTGCAGAGAGGATCTAGGCCCCTCCTGGTGGTTTGCTGATCTGCACAACATGCAGGGCACTCCTTCCAGGCTCAGCTGACTTCTTCAAAGGTCAATGGCAAGCCCCCCCGACAGGCTACAGTCCACATTGTGTTTTGCCCTGCGTGTGACAAACACTGGTGCAGCCATTGGGCCACATCAGAGGCAGGCTTTCCTTCTAACCAGCGCACCTGGGCCAATGTTCCTGCTCCATCATTCCCTGGGGATGCCAAAAGCAAATGGCCAGTCACATGATAGACAGTAGGTGTCTGTGCCACACCACTCCGTGGCCTTTGTGTCCAGTCTCTTACCTACCCTGCGATGAGACAGGTGATTATCTTGATGGGAGCCGTCCTGGCGATGGGCTCTGTAGCCAGCAGGTGTGGTACACAGCCGTCATTGCTTCTCTATCAAAGTGACCCGAACGTCTGCTCCTTTCCATAGTTGTGACCAGGCTCCAGCTGGCAGCAGGAGCAGCAGCAGTGGCAGAAGCAGTGGCCTTAGGCTCGGGCCACGGGCTGGAGTCGGTGTGGCCAGTAGTGGTGGTGGCACCTCCATGACCACACGAGTGTAAACACACTTCCCTCAGCACAAGCACCACTTCTCCCCATCATTTCTAGGGGTGGCCCTCCCAAAGGTTGCACCCATTATGACAGATTTCGGGTTCAGAGGAATCCTGCCGACTGTGTCAGATGTAAGTCTGGGGAAAGGAAATCCCAGGGCAAAATACCTCTAAAAACCGAAATTAGTCAAAGGGAGAAATAAAGTTTAAAATCCATTTATTGTTCACAAACTCCGGTTCCAGGCCATCTCTCTTTCCTGCTCCAGCAGAAGCAAAACCGGCCCTCCCCTCCCCTCTCAGGTACAGATAAGCCCTCTGTTGCCCAGGTAATTACCCATTGACATGGAGATGAACTTCTCTCCACCCCTGAGGATATGCAAATGCACTGAAGCCATACTTCTCTCCACGTCTGAATGCCTACTGATACACAGATGTACTAAAGCCAGGCGAGATATTCTGGAAATATTACAATTTTACCCATAAGAAGCCAGCCAGATTTGGCTCAGCCTGGGGAGTTTGTTTCCTCAGCCAAAGGCCCCAGGGACTGCCCGACAGGCTCACACCGCACACACGGGTTCCTCAGTGTCGACCCTGTACCAGCAGCTCCTGCGGCAGCGGCCACGAGCCAGTTCCGAGGGAGGACAGACAGTCTCACTGCCACACAGCTCCACCCTTAAGCCCCCTCCAGATAGCGAGGTTCCCAGGAGGAGCGCTCAACCTCACCCAGCCCAGGTCAGCCCGCCCCCACCAGTCTGGGGACACCGATGTCACTTTCAGGCCACAGTGCTCACAAGACAGCCCTAGGGAACCTGAGCCTGGACCTGTAGGAGCAGGGCTTCCCGCCTCTCGGCCCACCCTGGCTGCACCCGTCCCCTCCTGCTCACTTGAGGCTCACCCTGGCTCCATCCCCACATCCAGGGCGGGTGCACACCAGGGATGTTGATGGGCCATCTGGCTCCGCCAGCGTGACCAGGGACAGTCTGAGAGCTCATCTGGAGAAGCAGGGCCTGGGTCCACACATAGCCGTGTGGGGCACCCCACAGGCTGCCAAGCAGAACTGTCTTCCCAGCCCAGGTCTGTGAGCAAACAGCCTCAAAGGCAACTCTTCAAAGCTGCACCCACCTGCTCTTCATGTGCCAGGCAGTCACCAGCAGGGACTAGAAGGAGCAGCCCTGGCCACCGGAAGTCTCACCGAGGCTGTGCGGCTCATCGGGGCAAGTGCAGTGGCCCAGAACCTGGGACAGTAGATGTTCTGCAGCTCTGGGGACCACGGGGCCTTAGCCAGAGAACCGCGGTTCTACAGGGCCCTCCACACACCAACCCCACTCCCCTGAATGCACTGAAAGGCAAGGTGTGTAGCAACTAAAGCTCTAGGGGTTTGCTTTTGTTTGAGGTTCTGGATCAGACTTCACCCTCCTTTCGCTTTGCTCTGGAGTAATGCAGACACCCATGTGATGGCCTCTGGAATCCCGAGCACCTGCCAAGGGAGCTTCCCGGCAAGACTCAGGAAAGAGGTGGGGTCTCCACAGAACCAACATCTGAGTCAGAAAGGAGAGGGAACAGGGAGGAGGGAGGAGGAGGAAGCGGGAGGTGGGGAAAGGAAGGGGGGAGGGGGGGCGGGCCCAGCAGGGCGCTGGGGAAGTCAGCCGATGTTCCGGAATAATGGCTCTTGGGCTCTGCAGGTCCCCACGTCACTGCCAATTCTGCTGAAGGCATGTCCTCCTCCGCTGCCACAACTGTCCTCACACCCACTAGGACCTGCCCTCCTGCAACCAGGCAGCCTCACCTCCAGATCTCAGCCCCATCAGAGCCTGGAGAGAAGGCGCCCAGCGTGGGCATGTCATTTTCCCGAACCACCCGGCAGCCATCTGGGTTGGGGTGTGGCCTCTTGTCCCATCAGCCCACTGTCCACTTGAGGCCCTTTGGACCCAAGCCAGCCAGGCTGCAACCTTGAAAACTCCAGTCTCTGGGGAGTGAGAGGCAGGCCTCCCCTGGGGCAGCCTTCAGCCTCCAGCCCCAGGTGGACACTTAGAGGCACAGGATGAAGCTGAGGGCCACAGGGTAGGTTGTTACAGATGTCCTCGGCCAGGCCGCCATCCAGTGGCAGCTCCTTCTGTGAGGACAAGGGCACCCCAGCTGTGGGGCGCTGAGATCCAGGCACCAGTTTTTCTTTGCCTACACGGGCATTATTTATTTTGACTGTCTTTGGTGAGATGCAGCTCACGCACCAGAAGATTCGCCTGCGAAAGTGCAGATTCAACGGGCTTTACTGTATTCATTCATTCATTCTCACGTTTACAGCCTTTCCAGCAACCCCAGAAGCCTCTCCCACCGAGCCCAACTCCACCCTCTGTTGCCTGTTCGGAGGCTTCCCATAGTGGCTCACACGGCCTCGCACACTTGAGAACAGGTTCGTCCACTCGGCGTCACGTGCTCATCCCCATGTGGCCGCCATGCACTTACTAGGATGTTGTTTCTCTCTAGGTCCAAACAGTATTTTCTGTATCTGTTACGTTTGGCTGTTATGGATAATGCTGCCACAAACGCGCGTCTGTGCGGCCATGGGCTCACCTCTCTCGGGCGCACATGCGGGAGCACGATGCTTTGAGACCGTTCTCCGCGCATTCCCGTGAGCCATGCACCGGGGCTCCCCTTGCTCCACATCCGTACCCTCGTCATCCTCGCCCCTCTCGTTGCCGCCGCCCCAGAGGGCTGAGGGGTCTCGTCGTGGTCGGAGCTGTAGCTCCCTGACGACTATTGCTTCTCCTGGAGAAGCGACTGCTCAGGTCCTTCACCATTTTGTAATTGGGTTGTTTGTCTTTTCTTTTTTTTGTTAGGTAGTAGGTTCTTAAAATATTCTAAATACAAGCTCCTTACCAGATATATGATTTGCAAATACTCTCTTCTACTCTGCAGGCTGTCTTTTCACTTTCCTGATGATGTTCTTTGAAGTACAAAAGATTTTCATGTTGATTAAGTCCAATTATCTACTTTTCTTTCATTGCTTGTGCTCTCGGTACTGCATCTAAGAAGTCATTGACAAGTCCAAGGTCACAAAGACTTTAAGTCTTCTTCTAAGAATTTTATGGTCTTAGCTTCTACAATGAGGTCTATGATGATTTTGAGATTATTTTTGTATCTGGTGTTAGGCAGGGTCCAACCTAATTCCTTTGCACATGAATACCCAAGGGTCCATTATTCTTTCCCCCTTGAATTATCCTGTCATTCTTGTCAAAAATCAAATGACCATAGACATGTGGGTTGCCTTGAAACTCTCAGCCAAATCCAGTGATCTATGTGTTTATCCTTCTGAAGTGTCCATACTGTCAACTGCTGTAGTTGTAACTAAGTTTGAAATTGGGAAGGTATGAATCCTTCAACTTTGTGCTTTTTCAAGGCTATTCCGGCTCTTTTGGATCTCTTGTATTTCCACAAGAATTTTAGAACAAGCTTGTCAGTTCTTTTTTAAGATAGCTGGAATTTTGATAGGTATTCCATTCAATCTGTAGGTCAGTTTGGAGTGTGCTGCCTTCTTAACAATATTAAGTCTTCTTATCTATAAATGTGGGATATCTTTCCACTTATTTAGATCTTCTTTAATTTCTTTCAATTGTTGTTTGTAGTTTTCACTGTCCAAGTCTTGCAGTACTTCTGCTAATCTATTAATAAGCATTTTTTTAGATACTATTGTGAGTGGAATTGCTTTTCCTAATGTTATTTTGGGGTTGAACACTGATAGTTAATGAAATACACCTAATCCTTGGACAACGTTGGGGCCAGGGTGCCTATGCCCCACAACATCAAAGATCTGGGTATGACTTTGACTCCCTTAAAACTTAACTACTATTGGCCAGAAGTCTTACCAATAACATAAACAGTTGGTTAACACCTCTTTTGTATGTTCTATGTATTATACACTGTACACCACAATAAAGCAAGCTAGATAAAATGTTTTTACAAATTGTCACAATTCTCAAAAAAATTTTTCCACTATATTTATTGGAAAAAATTAACATATAAGTGTACACATGCAGTTCAAACCTATGTTGTTAAAGGGTGGATTTTATTCGTTGGATTTTTGTATCTTGATATTATATCTTGCAACTTTCATGAATTCATTTTTTAGTTCTAATAGCCTTTCAGGGGATTCTTTAGGATATGCTATATATAAGACAGTGTTATCTGCTAAGAGAGATAACTTTCTGTAATCCTTTCCCAACTGGGTGCCTTTGATTTCTTCTTCTTGCCTGACTGTCCTGCCTAGAGGCGGACAGGGCAGGCATCCTTATTCCTGAGCTCAGGGAGAAGCTTTCAGGCTTTTTTCATCAAATATGTCACCTGTGGTTTTCATAGACACCCTGTGGCATGCTGGGGAGGGTCCCTTCTATTCATAGTTTCTTGAGTGTTTTTAATCAGGAAAAAGTATTAGATTTTGTCAATTTTCTGCATCTAATGAGATGATCGCACAATTTCTTTGTTTATTCTATTGGGATGGCATATTACATTGATTGGAATTTTACGCTGAACCAACTTTTCAGTCCTGGGGTAACTCTTGCTTGTTCCTTTTTATGTATTGCTAGACTCGTTTTGCTAGTATTTTGCTGAGGATGCAGCATCTACATTCCAAGGGACAGTGGTCTGTAACTTTCCTTCTTACGATGTCTTTGTATGGATTTAGTGTCAGGGTAATACTGGCTTCACAGAGGAACTTAGGAAGAAGTCTCTCCTCTTCTGTTTTTTGGACAGGTCTGTGAAGGACTGATATTAATTCTTCTTTAAATGTTTGATAGAATTCACCAGAGAAGTTATCTAATCTTGGACTTTTCTTTGTGGGGCATTTTGGAATTTTTACTGATTACATTGTCTGTTTAGTCAGAGGTCCATTCAGATTTTCTTTTTCTTTTTGTGTCACTTTCATTTATGTGTGAATACGACTTTGTCCATGTCATCTGGGTCATCTGACTTGTAGGTACCCAGTGGTGCACAGAGCCCCCTACAGCCCTTTGATTTCTGTAGGATCAGCTTAATGGCCCCTTGTCCTTTCCTGATTTTAGCACTTGGCAGCTCTTCTTTTTTGTGACCTGACCTCCTTTTTTACAACAGAAACCTGGCACTCCTGAGTCTCCTGAGTTATTCCCAGAGCGGAGGTAACACTGCTTTCCACCCTGTCCTGGAGGGTGTTAGTGCTTGGGTACCGCTTGCCCTCCCGGCCACAGCTCCTGAGGGTCCACCGCCTCGCCTGCCCTCACTACTGCTTCCCGAGCACCTGGAGAACCCCTGGCATGGTGGGCATGCAAGCACATGCTGGGTCTGCAGAAGAGCAAAAGGAACCAGAAAATTGCAAAATGATAACAATCATAACACTAGGAATGACCTCAAAGCTTCATATCCAACATGGTGACTACTGCCTACATGGGGCCATAAGAACCTGAGATGTGGCTGGTCCAAACCGAGATTTGCCGTAAATGTAAAATACACAACAGATTTCAAAGACATAACATTTTTAAAAACATAAAATAGCTTATTTTTGCATGGATTATGTGTTGAAATAATATTTGGGATATACTAGGTTAAATACATATATTATTAAGGCTCCCTTCACCTGATTCTTTTTACTTTAAGTACTAGAAAATTTTGAATTACACATGTGGCTCACATTCGTGGCTTGAAATTTGTTTCTACAGGCCAGTAAGTACTGCTCTAGACAAGTTGTCTAGGCCTGGAGAGTGCGGTTGGGTGCACAGACAACACAGGGGCAACTTGGGAGCACATGGGAGAGGCTCACGCAGAGCTGGAGGCTGGGGGAACCTCAGCTCTGGGCCCCATCCACAGGGACACCCCTGATTCGGCCGGCCGGGCTGCAGTCCCCACTGTCATCAGGTGCAGCAGGGCTGAGAGCCGCTGCCCTCACACGCCCTGCTTCTCATGAATGAGGCTGTGCTCCTCGTCCAGACAGCCCTGGACACACGGCTGTCAAGCCAACGACTTTGAGAATCAGGCTACCCATTAACGCCCGGGCTCAGAAGCCACATGAAGAGTGTTATTAACAGACGGACAGCATGCTGCAAGCCTCCCAGCCTCAACTCCTGGCAGGCACCTAAATGACACAGTCCTGCAGCTGCCCATCACCGGGTGACAAGGCAGGCAGCCGCTCAGGCCAGCATCTGGGGAGCCCCAAGGCCACCAGCACCTCCTGCCCCCAACTGCCTCCAGGGCCCCCATCTCCTAGGGGGTGAGTGTGCCAGTACTCTGGGAAGGATCCACAGCCTGCAGGGCCATTCTGCTGGGCACCCACTCTGGGCCGGACCTGGCTTGAAGTCACTGAACTCAGTGCGGACTGGTGACAGGGCGGCAGGGGCTGTCCTTGACTCCTCACTGGAAACGGCCGTCAACTTGGGCGTGCTTGACGCCGTGGAAGGCGTTACCACCGAGGGCAAGACACGTTTCCCACATCATCATCAGAGCCACAACTTCCGCCGACAGAGCCCTCACTGGCTGCTCACGAAGCGCGGAAAATCTGAGCTCTGTAGGACAGCATGGTTCATGTTTCCTCCATGAAATTTTCTTAAATGTTTGCCTGGCTATGCCAACCTGTTCCAGAATCCAGCAAAAGCCTGTATCTGGCTTAACCCAGAATCATAACTTTAGGTATTTTAGGGTCATTATGTCAATGCAGAAAGAACTATGTCCACCAGGAGCAGCAGCCGCTGAGCGAGCCCAAGAGACAGAGGCCACCCAGCAGTTTGGCAGCTAGTAACGCCGCTAACATAAAATGATTTTTAAATTTCAAATAGATTCAGATTTTTATATGGATAAAATATACATTTCTATGTCATATGCCAATATAATTTTTAGAAAACCAAGTTGATGCATAATGCATTTTATGTTTCTATACTCACAAAATGGCTTGCAGCTGTGAAAGATACTTTAAAAATAATCAAATCAGATTCCATTTTTGTGGGAGAGAATGAAGGAATTACATTCTTGAAAATATATTTGAAACTCCAGGAAGGCCACAGCCCCTGCCCTGAACACAGGGGTAGCCTCAGGGAACAGAGGCAGGGATGAGATGTGTCCAGAAAACTGCTCACACACCTCCGCCTGGGCTTTCCACTTGTCGAATTCCAGGCGCTCAATAAGCCTCTAAGAGAAGCATCTCTGTTAGAATTTTTCTCGGGGTAGAAGAAAGAAAATTCCAACATTGCATCTCTCTCCCCTAGGTGTGTGAGAGTCCCCCAGATAAAAAGAAGAGGAACAAACACATCCTGGCCTCTTTCTGAAAGAGACCTCCGTGTCCAGTCCCAGGCCCTCGTCCATCCACAGCGAGCACGCCCTCTGATAACCTGGACTGCAAACACAGGGTCCTTCATCCCTCTGTCATGCTCGTCAGAGACCAGCCCCACTCTGGCTTAAAAACTATGGCCACTGTGCACAAACACGGCTCTCTGTGCCTCTGCGAGGACGGGCATGCAGCAGAAGCCGAGACCACATGGAGAGATCATCATGAATGTGTGTTGGCGACCCACCCACAGGAGGACAGCATGCACAGTGATTGCAACATGCATGTATACACAGCTCCTTATACGGACAAGAAAAGAGGGTCCAGGCTTCCTGGGGAGGGGAGCGTGGCAGCAGGCCTAAAAGGGCCCCAGCTTCTGCACGAACAGCGTTGACTTTTCTTTATAAGACAATATTGTCCTTGTTATTTGTCTAATCAATAGAATAAAATTTCAACCTTTCTGGTCCCAAATGGGGGCAGAACGTTGGCTGTCATGAGAGACAATAAAAGGAAAGCACATTTTACAAAAAGGAGCCATGGGGCAGCACCTGTAAGAGCACACAGATGTGTGGTGAGCAGCTGCTAAGGAAGAGGAGGCCCCAAAAAGCCTGGGGTCAGAGCAGAATGCAAGCAGGCCATGAGTCCAACTGTGGAATAACAGTATTTTTAAAGCACAGAATAGAGTAGGTCACGAGCTTCCCCGAGGAGCAGAGGGTGGATTCCAGAGTCCGCTGCCTCGACCCTGGCCCCTCGCAGCCCCTGCCTGGAGGGAGCGTCCAGTGCCTCAGGCCACCTCCTGGCAAACCGGGCTTGATTACAGAGCTTACTACACAGATCTCACAAGTTTTTTAATGTAATCAGCAGCACTTAACCGCTAGCAACTGTTACAAGGAGAGAGAGTGCAGGTAGCGAGCACGAGATATATTCTTAGCTCTCAGCAAAGTAGGTTATGGTTTAAAAATACCATCCCTAGTAACTAAGCTGGTGTCCCTTCCTGCCCATCTCCCAGCAATCTCAGCAGGCAGACTTCTTTTCTACATACCCTACGCTAAGGAACCAAGTCTGCATCTGGGGGGCAAGCCCAGCAGACAGAGGCCTGCCTGGTTCGCTTGCCCCTCCTCAGCAGCACACACCTCGGCCAAGCCCTGGAGGGACATATCTGTGGGCCGGGGCCCAAGCCCCGCCCTCATGCGGGGCGCTGCCAGCCTGTCAGGTGGTACAAGGAGCCAGGGAAAGACAGAAGTGGGGGAGCAGGTGAGGAGGCAGGGCGGGGGCAGGCACGGGTCTAGAATGGCCTGGCTGAGCAGCTGGAGGAATGAGCTGTGGTCAGGAAGAGGGGACAGCAGCAGCAAAGGGCCTGGGGCAGAACATGCTCAAGCATGTGGGCCCCCATCCCAGCCCCCTCTCCCCAGCAGCGACGGCAGAGCTCAGGACAATCACCACCGCCGGGCTCTGAACGCCCAAGTTTACCTGTTACCGAGCAGGCCATCCAGTAGGCGAATGTGCTGACAAACCATCACACGGATGAGGCCCCGAGGGCCACAGCCCAGGACAGGGTCTGCTCCCTGCCCACGGGACACTGGACGGAGCTGCAGACACACCAAGGTCAGCACTGGGGCTCCCGAGGTGGGGGGGCTGGAGGGGCGGGGAGCACCTGTTGGCTGCTCGGCAAGTTCCTGCCCTCCCTGAGCTGCCGGCATTTGTCTGTAACGTGGATGTGAGGGAGGCTTCCTGGTCAACTTGAATCAATAACATCAGATGTTCAAAGTGATGTGTGCCTTAGGCACTGTTACCATGGAGCCCACCTTGCACGAAGAGGAAGGGTCCAGAGACCCCTGAATTATATCCAAAACCTTCCAGGAGCTACTTTCTTAGAGGCAGATCGCCCATGCTCTAAAGGAGCGGACCCCAAAAATGGAAGATTCAGGAACCTGAACACAAACACCTCTTCCTGCCCAACAAACTGTGGAACATTAAAGATCTGCCAGTGCTGGGGGCCAGTGCTAGCCCAGGGCGAGGCACTCAGGACACACAAGAAGCAGAGACCCTGGCCAGCAACCCACCTCAGCGACAAACCCTAAGGACGCTCCTCAGGCTGAGAAAGAGCCCGGCCTTCCACGTGGACAGAACCACTACAGCGTGGTGCGGCCACGGCACAGGCGCAGTGCACGCCAGCAGCTGGAGGCCAAGCGGAGGGAAAACACAAGTTTAGGGTTTTTATGAGAAAGAAAACACCCAAGACTCCTATACATTAGTTATGGATGCTTATCTCTGTGGTAAATCAACCAGTAATTCTGGAAGGAAAAATTCCAAACATATGACAGTAGCTTGAGAAGAATGGTTCCTTGATTTCCAGCTTTAGGAAGCTGTAATTGACCAGTAACATTGTGTCCGTTTAAGGCCAAGGCCAGCTTGGGTACATCTGTTTATGGGGCGAAGTGGTTCCACCTTAAGGTTAGTTAACACAGGGCAGTGCATTGTTACTTGTGTGTGTGTGGTGGGAACTTTTAAGATCTACTTTCTTAGCAAATTTCAAGTATACAGCTCAGTGCTGGTGACGACACTCACATACCGTATGTCAGATCATCAGAACCTATTCAGGGGGACTTAACTTTTATTTATAATGATTTGTTGCTTGTAATTTAAAAAAAAGAACTTAAAGTCAAAATGACAAAAGAGTAAGATCTCTCAATCCTTGGTAAAACAGACACAAGTGTCCATTTTTTTACTTCTAGGATTTTTCTCCATTTTTAAAATATACCCAACATTAAAAAAATTAAAACCACATTGCTAGCCAGTCCATGTTGGGCTAAGGGCTTCACTGGCCTGTTCTGTGCCTGTCCGGGGACCCCCAGTTTAAGACAGCTCTTGACCCAGGACTTGGTGGTGTCTGGGAGCCTTGCCCAGCTAGGCAAGGGAGGGCAGAGCCATGCAGGCAGCTGTGGGCCTGTGGCCGGCCCTTCCTGGGCAGGGAGCTGGTGCTTGACCGGCGCCAGGGGCTGCAGCTTTAAATAAACTTGGACACGTCCACCTGGGCCAAGAACACCAACTGTGCCTCAGGCAGATGCTGTCAACAGCAGGCCCACAGGGCCCCTCAGACCCCAGCCCAGGGCATCCTCCCTCCTGCCCCTGCCCCGATACAGCTTACCCCTGCGCTGGCTCAGCCTGCCCTAACCAGGCCAGCCAACCACAGGCTCCCCAGCATTCCCCAGTGGGCTTGGCGCCTGGGGAACCCCCAAAGAAGCCAAAGCCCTGCTGGCCCCAAACGGTGGGCCCAACACCCTTAGGAGCATTCCCCTCCTCTCCCAGGCCCCATACCCCCCACCTCGGCTAGGCCCGCTCACCCACTCATGCCAAGGCCTCTGGCTCAGCTGCCTCGGCACCCAACAGCTCCTTCCAGAAGCTGCTCATGCTTTTGTTGGCAGGGGAGGAGCCTGGCCCCCCCAGGCAGCAGGAGACCTCCAAGCCTCAGCAGGTAGGTGGCGGCAGCCTGGGAACCAGGCCCTGCTGGAACCAGAGGTCTGCGCTTGGGCCTCTGGAGCCAGGGAGGTTCACAGAACTGTAAAGGAGGGTCAGCGAAGTGAGCATCAGGCCAGGAAAGGACCCAGAGGTGCCTGGCACGAGGGTCCACACGCTCTCGGTAAGCAGACAAACAGCAGGGCGCCTAGACCAGGTGACCTACCTCCCACTGCTGCCCACTGCCTCGGAGAACCACCTCCCCCAGCGAGGACCCCGGCCCCGTGGCCCATCCTCACAGGCCAGACCCAGCCAGCCTCTGGAAGCGCCTTTCCGGCCTTGTGGTGGGGCCTCGGGGGTGCACACTGTGGGTGTGCTGGACCCTCACTCCCCTCTGCTCAGCTCTCCGGGTGCCCCACCACCCTTGGGGCAAGGTGCCCAACAGCCCCCACCAGAGGAGGAGCTTCTAGGTGCAAAGGGCCTGGGCCCCCCAGTGCCCCCACAGGCCTCCCCAATGGCAGGGCTCCTAAGCCCCCAGGCCTGACCCCCCCCTCCAAAGAGGGAGCCAGAACCGGAGAGTAGCACCCACGCTCTTCCCAGCCCAGCTGATCGGTGATCAGAGCCATCACCAACACAAGTATCACCACAGACGTTTTTTCAGAAAATGAAAAAAGGGTCTGCTGAGGATGTAGGAGGAAACCACCTCCCTGGGCTGAGGGATGGGGGAGGATCTGCTCTGGCTGGAGCCTGGGGAATTGCGAGTTCGAGAGCCGGGCAGAGCGATGGCAGGCGCAGCTACCCAGATCCACAGAGGAAACGCCAAGGAGGAGCTGCGGGGTCTGTGACCCGGGGAACAGAGCCGGGCCTAGAGGCCCCACACCTGTCCTGTTGATGAGCAGAGCCCACGAGCCACCTGTTCCCCAGGGGTGAGACCCTGTCTGAAAGGAACCTTCAAACCCCAAGCCCTTACCCCATCCCCGCCTCCATAGAATAACTCTCCAAAATCCGCCTGCCTCCATGACCCTGAAAGCAGGAGCCATTCAAGCTCGCCGCCTCACAGGCTTATCTCCTCCACCCCAGTGACCTGGTCCAAGCTCCCTGACCTCGACCCCCAGCTCTCCAGGTTCCTCTTTCCAGAGGATCTGGGGAAAATCCTAGATAACCCAGGGTCCCATGGGGACCCACGGCAGAGACTGTTCCCACGCGGCCCAAAAAGCAGTAGGCAACCCCCACCACCCCCGCGCGGAGGGAGCCACGCGGATAAGCAGGCGCGGAGCAGGTGCCGCCGCCCCTGCGCCCGTCTCTCGAGCGGGGCGGCTGACAGCGCGGCAGCGCCTGGACGACCCCCTGGCCAGGGCAGCCCCCTCCCCCGCGCCCTAGGCCCGGCGGCCCCCCCCCGCGCTCCGCTACTCCCTGACCTCCCGCCGCCAAATGCGTCACGTCTGCCCAGCGCCATGGGCACCTGCTGCCGCCCCCTCTGCGCCGAGCCTTACGCCCCAGGGTCTCCTGCTGGGCAGGGCAGCGCGCGTCCAAGACCGGCGGCCGTGCCCGGGACCTGCGGTCGGGGCCGCGCGGGGCCGTTCGTCCAGGCCCCAAGCCGGGAGGAGCCGGGAACGCGCGGGATCGCAGTGCGCCGGGAGCCGGCGGCGCGGAGGGTCCTAGTCTCCGGGTTCCCGCCCGGCCGGCACTCGCCGCGGCTCTTACTTGCCAATATCCTCGTAGAGCTGGTACTCATCGGTGAAGCGGGTGCAGGTCACCGTGGTGGCCATGGCGGCGACGGACCGGCTCGGCGTGCGTTCTGCTGCGCTCGGCGGCGGCGACTCCGGCTCCTGCTCGCGGGCACGGCAGCGACTCCGGCGCGGGCGCGGGCAACACCTTGGTTCGCGGCGCCGGGCGGGGGCCTGGCTGGGCTGGGCCGGGCGGCGAGCGCACGCGAGATCTGCGCGCTCGGTCCCCGCCAGGAGCGCGCCGCACACCTACGCGCGGGGAGCGCGGGCGCGGCTGTCAGTGCCGCCACCCCGCCTGCAGTCCGCCGCCCTCTGCACGCGCCCAGCGCCCGCACCCGCGCCCGGCGCACACATCCGCGCCCGCATCCACATCTGCTTCCTGAACATACACACGCGCCCCCCACACTCACATGCGCCCCGCACGCGTTCCCCACACCCGCTGCGCCCATGCACCCCTGGCGCCCATGCACCAACCGCCTAATCCGGCTTCTCCACTCCCTGCTGGCGACCCGCGTGCACATACAGGCGAACACACAATGAATCGAGCTCCCTCTCTCCGTGATGGCCCACCTCGTCCTGGGCACCGCTCTCCACTGAACTCATTTCTTACACTTCCCCACATCCCGGGAGGAGATGCTACTGGACCCATCCTGCCGTTTCTACCTCTGCACATCTATCCGGCCCAGTCCCCTGGCAGAGTTGCACAGGAGCCACTCAACCAAGCACGCACACTGTGGGCCTCACTGAGGGTGGGCTCCAGGCTCAGCCATGGGCTCAGTGCCCCCCGGAGTGGATGCTGGGTGTTTGGAACAGGAGTCCCAGGATTCTGCGTTTGGGGTTCAGGGCCACAGCCAGGGAGAGAAAAGCTTCCCTCACAGCCCCCCACCCAGGTAGGGGACACAGTCTCCTCTCCTGCAGGCCTCTGTCACCCGCCTGCCTCCTGCTCTGGCCTGGGAAAAGAGGGTCCATCTTTAAAGTGACCCTGGAGCTGAGAAGGAGAGAGGAAGGAGGGGTCAGGAGAGTCTGGGCAGACCCCATTTCCCACCAAAGAGCCTTCTCCCAAGGCTCCACCCAGGCTCCTTCTGGAACAAGACTTCAGACCCAGTGAGGAGCCCTCAATGCCTCCCCCCCCACGTCCCCCCTCCTCCGGGGGCCAGGGTACCTCTGGGCAGAGCCTGAGTGAGAAAGTGTCTCAGAAGCCGGCTCTGGATGTGGACTGAACAGCTGCCCTGACACCAGCCAGTCACTACTCCGCGGGCTCTCCAGGTACAGTCTGAGCCTGTCCTGCTCCTGTCCCTCACCTTGGTGGCCAGCCCAGGGCTGGCCCCGGAAGCCACAATAAATGTTTCCCGGATAAAGGACCATATGAAGGGATTCTGGGGTGGGGGCAGCCAGGGCCTCCCCTGCCAGGATGATCCGGGTGCACAGGTGTCAGGTAGATCAGACCAGGTGATGGTCAGCCCACAGCCAGAGGGGTGCTGCAAACCCAACTTCAGGTTAAGGCAAGTCCCCAGTGGGAGGCAGGGAGGGCCTAAGTCTGGCCTTGACCTCAGCAGAGCCAGGCAGGAGAGACCACCTCCATGCCTCAGCCCTGGGAGCAGAGCACTCAGGGGCCTCCTGGCGGGCAGATGCCCGCCTCTCCTGGAGCCAGGGCAGGGGCTTGCTCTGGAGTTGTGCTCAGCCCCACAGGAGCTGCACCCTGACACTGCTGGGCCATGTGCATCTTGAAGGAGGCAGTTCCACACTATAGAATACAATTAGCAAAACTAACAAAACAAAACTGCACCCTCGGCAAGTCAGGCTCTGCCAGGCTACAAGCGGCCAAGGCACTGTCAAGGTCATACTTGCTCTTGCCAGCGCAAATGAGATGTGAAGTAGCACTAAAATCGATGAGGGCTGTCATGCTCTGGTGAATTTGCATGTATCATCTCATTTAATGCAAATGCATTTGCTGACATGCATTCTGCATGTATTATCTCATTTAATATCAGTCCTTGGCATAGGCTATTATCCCCATTTTAATAGATGACATGGTGGAGACACACAGGTGAAGTAACTTGCCCAGTGTCATACAGCCAAGAAGTAGCTGGGGCTCACATCACACTGCCCCCCCAAGCCTCTGACCTGTATTCTCACATAAGCAGAACACACATACACACTCACACTATACACACCCACACATATGCTCGTAAACACACACACACTCCTACATGGCTTCCGGCAGCCCAAAGCAAGGACACAGCTGCCCTCCGGCTGGTCTACCCTGCCTCTGGATAGGTGCCACCTGGCAAAGCCAAACACTACCACTGGGGCGTAGTGAAAGGCAATTGGCAAGTTTATCATAGGGCTCCCACTAAGGCTGGTGGCTGGTGCATGAATCTAAGACTTTCCTTTGGGTTACAGACAGGGGCTTTTAAGGGTGAAACTATGTGTGAGGGCTGCAGGACCTGCGAGCAGCATGTGCACGCTCTTCCGACTGGCCAGTGCTGAGGTGACAGGGGATGGTTTCAGGACTCAGCCGGGCCTTTGGCTCTGACCATCTGCCTCTGCCCTGTGGCCCATGCATAGCCTGCCTTATAGGTGTGAGTTCCTGCAAAAACATCTCAAGAGTACGCTGTTGAGAATCTGCCTGCACTTTTGAGAGGGAACCCAGGCGCTGTGCAATGTGTGTACTGAGTCCCCTTAGCCTCCCTTTCCTGAACCTGCCCTGCTCAGGCTCGCTGGCCCCACTACTGAGCACTTGGGCCTCTCTGGTTTGTTCATGAGAGTCTGTGAGCTTCTCCAAAGGGAGGCACCTATTCCATTTCACGGGAGACTTCCTAGGATCAAGGCTCCATAAGAAGTCGGGGTCACCAAAGGGTGAGATTTGAGAACCAGTGATCCCCGGGCAGCCACCCTCTGGGCTGAAGCATTGAAGGCACTAAGCAGAGCAACCCCAAGGAGGGTGGGAGGGCAGGGTGACCAGGATGCCACACTGAGGACTGGGTGAGCTACCAAAGGGACTCAGACACTCCCTGCTACACAGCTCAGCCCACACCCTCCTCACAGGACCCACTTCGCACCTTCATCCCAGAGGGTTCCTCCCCACACAGTGGAAAGCTGAAAGGGAGAAGGGCTGCCAACGTAACTCTGGAGTCCCAACCCCAGAAGCCCTTTCATCTGGCTTTGGCAGCCCCATCCCTCTTTCAAGAATGGCCCTCTCCTGTCCATGCCCCCACATTGTCCCCACCTCTATCGTCCCTTATCCTCTCTAGCTGGCTCTCATAAGCCTGGAGGGCTCTCCCTCCCAGGTGACAGCTGGGTGGGTGTGGGAAATATCGGTTCTGGGAGGCTATTGTTAGGACAGTCACCATGGCAATAAGCATCACATCTGCAGAGCCCAGAGTTCTGCACATGGGGCTCATTCTCCCAGGGAAAGCCATCGCCTGTCCTACCCCCACCTCCAGAGGTGCTGTCATGGGAGAAATGTCACTTTCACACCCAGGCTCGGCCACCTGCCTGGAAGAGCGGGCTGAGGTTCCCCAGAGCAGGAAGACCCTCGTCCATGAATCACCAATCATCTGGCTCTTGACATGGTAGCCCATGCAGGACACTGTACCAGACATGTGGGGAAATGACAGTGATGGTGGTGATGGGGGTGGTGGGGGTGATGGGGGTGGTGGTGGTGGTGGTGGAGGCGGTGGCAGCAGTGGCGGTGGTGGTGGAGGTGGTGGTGGTGATGATTAAGGCCATAGCTATAATTTACAGTATATCACTATATATTAGAAACTCTTCTAAAAGTCAAGCACCCACCACTTCATATAAACCTTTTAGCAATCTTGCAAGATGGGGTGATTGTTAGCCTCCTTTTATAATGAGAAAACTGAAGGACTCCGTAACTGGGCTCAGGTCACTCAGCTAGTCTGTGGCAAAACCAATATTGGCATCCATGTCTGCCTGACTTTATAGCGGGTGCCTTTTACCACTTCACACTGCTCAGGTGTGACTACTGCCAACTTTATGCAAAGCTCTGCCCAGAACCCAGGACACACTACGAGTGAGATGGACAAGGTTGCTGTCTTCCCCAAGCTCATGCCAAGACCAACAAGAAACAACCAAGAAAACATTTAGTAGTGATATTTGCTCTACATAGATTTTAAAACAAAGTGATTTGCTAGAGTCAGAGTGGCAACTTCAGAGTGGGTGCCCAGGGAAGGCCTCTCTGAGGAAGGGACACTTAAGCTGAGATCTGAGTGACAGAGAGGGGCTAGTCTCGAGGGGATGAGGGGAAGAGCACTGCAGGTGGAAACAGCAGCTGTGTGTGCAAAGGCCCTATGGCTGGAATGAAGGCAGAGGAGAGCTGCAAGACTCTGTGCTCTGTTGTTTGTTCATCTGCTTGACAGCTGAGTCTTCTCAGGGAGTCTGTGTCACCCGGAGGAGACAAGCTAAGTAATAAAGACAATCAGGAAGCCCCTGGACATGGGCTCATCTCAGGCCTGTGCAGTAGCTCAGCCCAGGATATGAGACCACAAATCCCCCAGCCTTCTTTCTCACTAGGCAGCCAAGCACAAGGTGGGAAGAACTGTCTGTCTGGGCGGAGGGTGTTGCTCCCAGTGGGCTCTGCGGGGACCCCTGCTGAGCCCACTCCCAGGGTGGGACTGAGCCCTGCTCCTGCCACTTGCCCAGCACCTTTCCCAAGCCTCTGGCTGGCTGGGGTCCCCTCCCCAGCCCTCAGGTGGTGGCCTCTTCCTGTCCAGCTCTACCATATCTCTCTTGGTTGTCACCGCCATCCTCCTGGAGATGCCTCAGACCCTGGATCCCAGAAAGCCAGGTGTTGTCCCAAGCAGCTTGACCAGGTGCCTCCATTAATCATCTGCTCGGGTTGACGGAGCAGCCAGCAGGACACTGGTGTCCTAAATGGCCAGGAGGGGCCTGTGCTCCCTGCTGCTACTTCCCTCTCGTGAACCCCTGTTGTCATGGGAACTGCCTTCCAGCATGATCCTGCACTCAGGCTCCTTCTGGGCCCACCTGCTCACCCTCCCTCCTAAAGCACAAAGGATGTGCTGAAGTGGGGGACTGGCTGCAGGCCTAGGGTTCCCAGGACAGACACAGTGCACATGAGCCAGAGGCTTACACAGAACAGAGGCTGGTTCTCTTCTCCCCAGACACCCAGAGGTGGCACCCCTGGTGCTCATGGCTGCTTGGCTCCATGTAGCCCCCAGGACCCAGGCTGTCTCCAGTTCTGCTATGGGAGGCTGACCCTTGTCCCAATGTTCCAACACAGAGACCCAGCTGTCACATCCAGGTTCCTAGTAGCTGGACTAGTAGCAAAATGGATGAGGGGCAGTGGGCAGTGAGCAGCTTTTTCCACATGACCTTCCCCGATGACCTGTTGGCCACAATCTAATCATGTGACTGCACAGAGCTGACGAGTCACATGCAAAGCCAAGCGGCAGAGGCCACCCTCATCCCAAATTCACGTCTCACCTCTTCTTCGGTGGGACACACACATTTCAGCTCTGTGGGTGTCAGCCCCAGGGGTCCCCTGTCTGTACAGCCCTGGGCTGCTGACACAGCAGGGCTGTGAACCTCCAGCTCTGCCTTCCATCAAGAGGCTCTGCGCTGTGATGGCTGCCAGGCTTTACTGCTGAGCAGGTGGGAACACTGAGGAAGAAAATGCTTAAATACAGCACAGCCACTTTGAAGAACTGTTTGCCATTTCTTACAAAACTAAACAAATACCTTTCTTACAGCCGCTAATTCCTCTCTCAGGTGGTTACACGCGCCCCCTGAAAAGAGACACAAGCACAAGAATGTCCATAACAGCTGAACCGGAAGCGGCACAAAGCCCACGTGCAGAAGTGCAGGTCTGCAGATTGCTGTGTGTAAATGCAAAAGGGTGACGGCCCACACTCACAACGACAGGCAGAGCTTCTCAGGGCCAAAACGCAGCAAGAGATGCCATACACAAAGAGCACATACTGCAGGTCTCCTCTGCAAAATTCCAGAGCCAATCCATGGGAAGGGAAATGAGAAAAGTGCCTGTGCCCGGAGGCTGGCATAGCACCGGGACTGACTTGGAGCGGCCCGAGGGAATTTTCTGGGATGGTAGAAATGTTCTATATTTTTTGGTGGTTATACAAGTGCATACATTTGTCAAAAACTTAGCAAACAGAACACTTAAAATCAGTGCATTTTTATGTAAAATAATTTACATGCCAGTTCCCCTCATGTTGGTAACAATTGAGGAGCACACATGTTCTCAGTCACACAGGACAGTCTCAGCAATTGGCAAGTATCAGGAGACAAAGCAAATCTCAAGAGGAGGAATCAGTGCAATGAAATCAGACATAAACTGTGGGAGCCATAAATCCACCTGGCAGGAGATTCACATGACAAACTATGGGCACTTTGGGAAGGAGACCTACCAAAGGACACAGGAGAGAGCACCGCGCGCCAGCCAGGGGTGCGGCCATGCAGCGGCTGGAGCCCCGCCTGCCCGACCAGCGGGAAACCAGTCCAGCAAAATGATGGAGGCAGGAAAAATAACCAAGGACCCCACGAAAGGGCAAGTGCTGAGCTCAATGAGACCAAACGGGAATCGGTGAAATGAGAGGCAGCCAGCCCCTGATCAGTGATACGAAGAACTACACCTGTGAAAAAAATTTTCAACAGTATAATGGACAAATTTTTGGCAGGTCTGGTCAATAACAAAATCCCATAAAGTAGGTACAAAAAGGCACAAGTTTTTACCAAAAAATGGAAAAACATAGTTGAAGTCAAAGTTTTTCTAGGAAAATATAAATGACTCATATTGACTCAAAGTAAAATGCCATAGAAGAAATGGAAAGACTGTGGTGAACTTTGCACAAGAATGCTCTCACTTATGATTATTTGTTCTACCAGAAAATGAGAGCATGGAAAAGGAGGAAAAGCAGACAGACCAGCAGCCCTAGGTGGGGTCCTGAGGCCCAAGTCCCCCAGGGCCCAGGGCACCAGGCCCTCAGGCGGGGACAGAGAGCGCCAGCAACAGGGCCACGTCCCCTTTGATTCTCTCATTTTCCTCAGGCTTGTGAGCCTGGAAGAACCTGGCCCCATGCCCTATGTACCCCTGCATGGCAAGGGTCCGTGCCTGGGTGGCAGGCGCCAGGATGCGGGAAGGGCTTTGTGCATTTGATGGGTCCTGGGTGCCATCAGTTCACAGATCAAGATAAACCCCAAACAGTTACTCAGGTCTGGAGAAAAGAAGGATTTGTAATGAAGACACGCACAGTGGTGCTGTTTATAACCAAGAAAACTGGAAACAAGCCAGATCACCTCCACCCCCACCCCAGGGACTGGCCTGGCAGATACAGAGAGGAGGGAAGGGAGACGCCAGCCACGTGACCTGTGGGGAGGGAGAGCTCCAGGGAGACGAGAGCCTCATGCGTGGGGGGGAGCCAGATATAAGGCAGTTTGCACACAGCAGCCATAATCATAGGGCCCTGCAGGCATGCACTCCCCACAGGTGTTGGCCAGCAGGAAAAGAGCCAGAGTCAGAGTCACCAGGGAGACCCTCCTGACTGTCACCCACACTCATGCAAGCAGGTCTTGGGGCACTGAGGGTGGGGAAGTGAGGAGGTGGGACAGCCCTGTGTGCCTCACCTGGCCTGGGGGCAGGTGAGCAAGCAGGGAGCATAGCTCCCCTACAAAGCCTCTGAGATGGAATCAGAACTTCAGGGTGTGGATCGCGTCCTCCACAGTCAGAATCTGTCTCTCAAGCACTCCGCCTGTCCCAGCTCCCCATCCTCCAGAGCACCACACAATGTAGGTTTCTTCTCGCAAAGCAGATCTCCAGGGCTAGGTGTTCAGCAGTCCCAGGCTTCCACCCCCTCCCCATTCCGTTTCCATTCCTCCGCCGGTGAGCTGGGATGAGGGAAGGGCTCGGGTCCCACCTGATCAAGGCTTTCCTACCTTACCCTTTTCCATGAGGTCTGCTCTGTTCATGAGGTGTGTATGCAGTCTGGTGCAGACTTTTTTCCTGTTGCTGTTTTAGGGTTCATTGTATTAACTATATTTTCACACTATCTGTGGTTTTGGGAGGAGTTCTCTGTCTCACCTCTCATGCCACCATCTTGAATCTAACCCTACCAATATTTTAAAGATAAACAGATGATAAGATGAAGACTTTCACTAGAGAAAATACACACACATACATAAATTCAAGAGCTGAAAACACAATAACTGACCTCTAAGATATAGTCAATGGTTCACAATGGACATGAAGCGGATTAGAGGAGGGGGTAGCACACCAGGACAGGAGAAGCCAAAGCTGGCGCACACAGACTGTGGGTAGGAGGTACTGGGGCCCGCGAGAGGTTCTAAATATGCATGGCTGGAGTCCTGAAATGAGAAGAGAAAGATAGGGGACACAAGAAATACTAGAAGATATGATGGCCAATAATATTGAAAACAAATGAAAGCCATCAGTTCACAGATCAAGATAAACCCCAAACAGGGTTAATACAAAGACAGTTTTAAAAGGAGCGGAATAAAAATAAATAACTACAAAGGGGCTTCAAAAGAGGAACAGTCAGATATAGCAAACTTTTTCAACACAAATGAATAGCCACAAGGGAATAAAATAACATTTTTAAAGACCTGGAAAAAATAATTACCAACTTAGAATTCTATAGAAGGCTGTGGCAAAAGCTTCCTTCAAAAATGAAGGTGAAGAGAAAATAAATCTGGTTTCTTTGCCTCTTAGCACTACTAGTTCTAGGCTCAGCCTCTTTGCCTCTCTAAGTCAGAACCCAGAAAGTGCCTGGAGGGTAAGTGGTGTGCAAACACCAGCTCACCTCTCTCCAATTCTCTTTTTGGAAACATGGCTCCTCAGCTCCTGGTTGTCTGCAGCTGGCTGATGCTTTAAACCCATTTTTTTCTTGCCTGGACTTTCTAATTATTCTCATTGGAGGCTCTGGTCTGTCCAAGGGCCCCACCAGAGTGGAAGTGGAAAATCAAGGAAAGGTTATTTTATAGATGGCATAATGTTGGACATGTGTCTGGACAGAGGAAAAATAATAATGATGACAGCTCCTCTTTAAATAGTGCCTGTATGATGTGCCAGGCTCTATATTAAGTAGTTACATGTATTATATTATTTGATTTTTACATCAATCTCATGAGGTGGTAATACATCTGTTCCCATTTTACAGATGTGGAAACTAAGGCTTAGAGAGGTCAATTAACTTGTCCTGGCAATCTGTCCACCCACTGGAGCCTAAATACAGGGGAAAAAAAATGTCTTTTCTATCATGATAAAATACACATGTAACATAAAATTTGCCATTTCAACCATTTTTAAGTGTACAATTCAGTGGCATTAAGTATGTTCACAACGTCATATAATCATCATTACCATCTATTTCCAAACTCTTGTTACCTCGAACAGAAGCTCTGTAGCCATTGACTAATAATTCCCCATCTCCTCCCCACCACCAGACCCTAGTAACCTCTGGTCTACTTCCTGTCTCCATGAATTTGCCTACCCTAGATATTTCAGATATGTGGAACAATATAAAACTTGTCCTTGTGTCTGGTTTATTTCCCTTAGCATTTTTCAAAGTTCATCCATGTTGTAGCATGTGTTAGAAATTCATTCTTTTCTATGGCTGAAGAATATTGCCTTGTGTTTATATCATCTTTTGTTTGTTGAACCATCAGTTGATGGACATTTCCATTATTTCTACCTCTGCTATTATTATGGGTAATGCTTCTACAAACATGGGCCTACAAACATCTGCTTAAGCCCCTGCTTTCAGTTCTTTGGGTATGTGCCCAGAAGTAGAATTTCTGGGCCAGGTGGTGATCCTGTTTAACTTTTTGAGGAAACTCCACACTGTTTTCCACACCAGCAACATGAGAGTTCCCATTTCTCTACATCCTCTCCAACACTTATTTTCCTTTTATAAAAAATAGAGCCATCAGGAGAAATGGAAACCCTCTTACACTGTCAGTGGAAATGTAAATTGGTGCAACCACTGTGGAAAGCAATATGGAGGTTCCTCAAGAAACTAAAAATAGAAATTCCATTTGACCTAGTAATTCTGCTCCTAGGAATTTACCCGAAGAAAACAAGATCCATGATTCAAAAAGATATATACACCCTTATGTTTATTGCAGAATTATTTACAATAGCCAAGATATGGAAGCAGCCTAAGTGTCCATCAACAGATGAATGGATAAAGAAGAAGTGGTATGTACATACAATGAAATATTATTCAGCCATAAAAAAGGGGAATCCTCTCTTTTGCAACAACATGAATGGAGCTAGAGGATATTATGCTCAGTGAAATAAGTCAGGCAGAGAAAGACAAATACTTTATTTGTGGAATACAAAAACAGCAAAACAAAAGGAACAAAACAGCATAGACATAGACACTGAGAAGTGACTGTTTACCAAGGGGGGTGTTTGGGGTGGGTAGGGGGAGAGAGGGATAAAGGGGCAAAAAAAGTCGCAGTCACAATATTGGCTGGTTATGGGGATGGTATAGCACGGAGAATACAGTTAATGATTCTGTAACATCTTACTATGTTGATAGACAGTGACTGCACTGGAGGGGCTGAGGATTTAATTAACTGCTGAAGCACTGTGCTGTCTATTTGAAACCAACATAAGATTGTATATCAATGATACTTTAATGAAAAAAAATAGAGCCATTCCAGTATATGTGAAATAAACCTGTCATGGTAGTTTTTGCATATCCCTATCGCCTGGCATCAAGAATCATTCCATGTGCTTACTGGCCATCTGTGCATCTCCACAAGGAAATGACTGCTGACCTCCTTTGCCCTTGTTTCAGTCGGATGTTTGTGGTAGTGGTGTTGAGTTGGGGGAGTTCTTTCTCTATTCTGGTTACAAACTGATTTTCTCCCATTCTGTATGTTGTATTTTCACTTTCTTGATAATGTCTTTTGATGCACAAAATTTTAATTTTAATGAAGTTCACTTTATCAATTTTTTTCTTCTGTTGCCTGTGTTTTGGTATCCTATCTAAGAAGCCATTATCAAATCGAAAGTCCTGAAGTTTGATGTTTTAACAGCTTTATGCTTTTAGCTCTTTTGTTTAGGTTGTTGATCCATTTTAAGTTCATTTTTGTGTACGGCATGAGGTAGGGTTCAATTTCATCCTATGAAACAGGCAAATTGCTAGAAACAGAAAGTAGATTAGTGGCTGATTAGGCCTGGGATGTGAGGCAGGGATGGGGGTGACTACTAACGGTCTAAGGGTTTTGTGGGGCTGAGGAGGACCTTCTAAACTTAGCGGAGATGGCTGCATAATTGTGAATACCCTAAAAACCACTGAATTTTGTACTTCAAAGGGATGTATTTTATGCTGTGAATTATACTTCAATAAAGCTGTTATTAAAACAAGTAAACAGAAAGAACAGCTGGCGGCTCGTAGGAGGGGGACAGACCTGGCAGTCCGCCTCCTTCTTCCAGGGAGGCAAACATGTTGCCCTTTCATGGCCTCCCATGGCCACTGGCCAGACTCCTGTACTGCAGGGTCTCATGCTAAATCAAATACAGTCCAGGCCCAGAATTTTTCTCTTCCACAGCGTCACATTTTAGGTAATAAAGGGTCTTCTTTCATGAATTGTTCTCCCACTTGGGCCCCAAGCCCAAACACTGCTGTCAGTTTCTTAATCCTGGCAAGTCAGTCACAGGCACAGAGTACAGCCCCACTGCCACTTCTCTGCAGGGGAGACGGGCCCCAGAAGGAAAGGCAGAGCCCAGAGGGAGGGGCTGGGACTCAGCCAGCCCCCCGACAAGGTGTCTGAGGGCTCCTGCTGCCCATTTGTTGACCATCCCACCTTGGGGTCCAACTGGGGTTTCAGCACTGGAGTCATGGACAGCTTCTCAGAGCCCAGATTTGCACTAGCTAGTTACAGGCCTTTTTGTGGGTATTTTGTGGGGGTGGTGAGGGGGGGATGGGACGTTCTCTCTGTGCAGAGCAAAGCATGGCTCCTGGACAGCGAGGCCACACTGGAGAGGCTCCCTCTGGGCAGAGGCCTTGCTGGGCGGAGGATGTTGACAACAGGGGCCAGAAAGGAGAAGGTGCAGGCTCCGAGTGAGGACTGTGGCTGACAGACACCCCTGCTCTGTGTGACCAGGATTGGGAGCAGAGGGCCAGAGCCAGTCTGGCTGGCGCCACTGTTGCGTGGGGCCTGGTGGGCCTCTGCCTGGGAAGCTCTGGCTCCCCTCTAGGCTCAGAGGGCCCTGAGCCCTCCAGATTTGTAGCCTCCCAGCAGGGTGGGGCCCGGAGGAAGGGTGAGGGAGGCCCTAAAACTGCCCCTGGAAGGTCTGCGAGGTCATGCAGAAGGAGGCCTGGTGGGCTCCCCTCCCCAGGTCGGGTGGGGTGGCGTAGGACCAGGGCTGAGCACAGCACCTCAGCACAGTCCCTCACCTCAGCAGCCATCTGGCCACCACAGACCTGCCCAGGCACTTCTACCAGGCCATTCAGATGCTGTGACCACATCAGTGCAGAGTGGTGGGAAACTCCACCTCGGAGCCCTGCCTGGCCCCTCCCCTGCCCCTCAGGGCCCTGTCCCCGAAGGCCCCCTTTGCTGAATCAGGTCCTACACAGAGGCCACAGGGACAAGGTGAGAGTGGGATCATTTCTGCAAGAAGGTTCCCCTGATCGCGTCCTGGCTACTGTCTGCCTTGTCCTCTGGCCTTAAGACCTCTGCTGGGACACACACCCCTAGCCCACCCGGCCAGTCCCTGGCCCCTCCAGAGTTCAGGTGTGACAGGTATCCCTGTCTGTCTGCCTGTCCCTGCTAAAGACAAGGAGCCTGTCTCCCTGTACACCTCTGAGACCTGGGCCTGCGCTGAGAGTATGATTCCCAGGAAAAGATGTTCAGCCAAACTTAGCCCAGGATGGCAATTCCGGGGTTGAGCTCTGCCTAGCAACAAGATTAGCAGCTGATTTTGCAAACCGGTATTTTTATCCTGGGACTGGAATGGCTGAGAGAATTGGGCCCCCACAGCACCACCTGGAGACCCCATTCCCCCCAGATGCTCCTCCTAGCCTCGTGCCTGGGTCTGCCTCCCCTTTTTCTCCAAGCCCTGGGGGAGGGGAAACCTGAGAGGCTCCAGAGTCAGCCACCAGGCTCGTGAGGAGGCCTGGGATGGCGCCAGACTCAGAGGCTCTGGATCTGCCCCCCCAACTGCCCCCACAGCCCAGAGCCTCTGCACTTCGCAGAGCCCCACCCAACGGAGGGCACTACAGGGCCAGGGTCCTCCTCCGGGTGATGCACAGGGGGGTCTGGACCACTTCCTCACACCACTGCCTGTCCTCTTGCCGCCCCTCAATGAACAGAATGTTCCACAGCTAAAGTGCCACTGCGGTTCATGTGGCTGCCATCTGCCATCATCTAGGGTCCATCAGTGCTCCTGGTTCTACAGAAAAAACTGTAATAGGAAAACCTTCCAGATCTGGGCTTCCAGCTCCAGGACAGGATGGCACAGACTCACTTTCCAGCTCCTCCTTCCTGGACATAATCCAACAGATGCCCATGAAAGAGCTCTGAATGCTGGAAGAGAAGGCAGATGGCATCTCTAGTGGTCTGGGACTCAAGGATACCATGCTGTGCGTCCCTGGGTTCTCCTTGTTCCCATGTGCCCTGGGCTGGGCACAGAGGCCTCAGCCTGAACCGGCAGCAGGTGTTGCCCAAACAGCCAACAGGACAGGAGAGGGAAGGCCCATGGAGCAGGTGCTCTGCTCTCCAGACACTAGAGAGGTGGCATCATGGGGCCCCGGGGTTTCCATGCCATGAAAAGAGCCCAGAACCTGTATGTTAACCTAAAAAGGAGGGCTGTCTGCTAAAACAGAAGACGTAAATGGGACTGAGACTGTTCTAACATAACAGCCAGGATACAAAAAAAAATCCTTCATCAAACCAGAAGCAGGAAAACCACAACTAGAATGAGAAAAGACAATCAACTGATGCCAGTGCCAAGACACACCAGAGGTTGGGATTATCAGACTAGGGTTTCAAACCATGAAAATGCTTCACCAAGCTGTTGCAAATTCTCTTGAAACACATGAAAAAATGGGAAATCTCAGTATTTTACAACATAAAAGAAGTATGTTTCTTTTTTATATTAAAAATATATTCCATATAGAAAGTCATCCCATGCTCTTGGCTAGGAAGAATTAATATTGTCAAAATGGCCATCCTGCCTAAAGCAATCTACAGATTCAATGCAATCCCTATCAAAACACCAACAGCATTCTTCAATGAACTAGAGCAAATAGTTCTAAAATTCATATGGAACCACAAAAGAAACCGAATAACCAAAGCTATCCTGAGAAGGAAGAATAAAGTGGAGGAATTATGCTCCCTGACTTCAAGCTCTACTACAAAGCCACAGTAATCAAGACAATTTGGTACTAGCACAAGAACAGACCCATAGACGAGTGGAACAGAATAGAGAGCCCAGATATAAACCCAAGCATATATGGTCAATTAATATATGATAAAGGAGCCATCGATATACAATGGAGAAATGACAGCCTCTTCAACAGCTGGTGTTGGCAAAACATGTAAGAGAATGAAACTGGATTACTGTCTAACCCCATACACAAAAGTAAACTCAAAATGGATCAAAGACCTGAATATAAGTCATGAAACCATAAAACTCTTAGAAAAAAACATAGGCAAAAATCTCTTGGACATAAACATGAGCAACTTCTTTATGAACATATCTCCCCGGCAAGGGAAACAAAAGCAAAAATGAACAAGTGGGACTATATCAAGCTGAAAAGCTTCTGTACAGCAAAGGACACCATCAGTAGAAGAAAAAGACATCCTACAGTATGGGAGAATATATTCATAAATGACATATCCGATAAGGGGTTGACATCCAAAATATATAAAGAGCTCATGCACCTCAACAAACAAAAAGCAAATAAGCCAATTAAAAAATGGGCAGAGGAGCTGAACAGACACTTCTCTAAAGAAGAAATTCAGATGGCCAACAGGCACATGAAAAGATGCTCCACATCGCTAATCATCAGAGAAATGCAGATTAAAACCACAATGAGATATCACCTCACACCAGTGAGGATGGCCAACATCCAAAACACAAACAACAACAAATGTTGGCGAGGATGTGGAGAAAGGGGAACCCTCCTACACTGCTGGTGGGAATGTAAATTAGTTCAACCATTGTGGAAAGCAGTATGGAGGTTCCTCAAAAAACTCAAAATAGAAATACCATTTGACCCAGGAATTCCACTCCTAGGAATTTACCCTAAGAATGCAGCAGCCCAGTTTCAAAAAGACAGATGCACCCCTATGTTTACTGCAGCACTATTTACAATAGCCAAGAAATGGAAGCAACCTAAGTGTCCATCAGTAGATGAATGGATAAAGAATATGTGGTACATATACACAATGGAATATTATTCAGCCATAAGAAGAAAACAAATCTTTTTTTTCTTGAAAAACCATTTGCAACAACATGGATGGAGCTAGAGGGTATTACGTTCAGTGAAATAAGCCAGGCAGAGAAAGACAAGTATCAAATGATTTCACTCATCTGTGGAGTATAAGAACAAAGAAAAAACTGAAGGAACAAAAGAGCAGCAGACTCACAGAACCCAAGAATGGACTAACAGTTACCAAAGGGAAAGGGACTGGGGAGGATGGGTGGGAAGGGAGGGATAAGGGGGAAAAAGGGGCATTACGATTAGCACACATAATGTAGTGGGGGGGGGACACGGGAAAGGCAGTATTTACAGAGAAGACAAGTAATGATTCTATAGCATCTTACTATGCTGATGGATGGTGACTTTAATGGGGTATGTGGGGGGGAGTTGATAATACAGGGTATATTAACCATAATGTTGTTCAAGTGAATGTACATTGATGATATGAAAATTTAAAAAAAATAATGAAAAAAAATATATATTCCATAAAGTAAAAATTATACAACTGAAAAGTACACTAACCAAATTAAAATCCTTGCTGAATGGACTCAGTAGTAGAATGGCGATGATAGAAGACAGAATCAGTGAACTTGAAGACAACTCAATAAAGTCTACTCGTTTTGAGTAAGGGAGAAAAGTTAACAGAACCTCAGAGATCCAGGGAACAGTAACAGTAACAGTAACAGTAACAGTAACAGTAACATCCCGACTTTAACAAAAGCCATAAACCTACAGATTTAAGAAGCTGAGCAAACCCCAACGGGAAAAACCTGGAGAGATTCACACCAAGACACATCATGATCAAACTTCTGAAAACTAAAAATAAAGAAGAAAAAAAAATCTGAAAAACAGCCAGATAGAAATAACACATTACTCATAAAGGAATGCCATTCATATGACAGACTTCTCACCTGAAACCACAGTGGTCAGAAGTGAGGGGCACAGTACTTTCAAGTGCTGAAAGCAAAGAAGGGTCAATTGCAAACCTGACATCCAGGGACATCCTCCTTCAGGAATGCAGGAGAAATCAGGGATTTCCCAGATGAAGAACACTAACAGAACCTGCTGCTATCAGACCGATCTTTAAAGAATGGCTAAGGGAGACTCCAAATAGGAGACCTCCAAATAGGCAGAACCTTCATCGAGAAAAGAAAAGTGGAAAGGGTAAAACAACGGCAGCGTAACAGACTACTTCACTTCATGAGTCTCTTTTAAAAAAAATTTTATTAAGGTATCATTGATATACACTCTAATGAAGGTTTCACAAGAAAAACAATGTGGTTATTACATTCACCCTTACTGAGTGTCCCCCCACACCCCACTGCAGTCACTGTCCATCAGTGCAGTAAGATGCCACAGAGTCCTTATTTGTCTTCTCTGAGCTACACTGTCTTCCCTGTGACCCCACACACACCATGTGCACCAATCTTCATGAGTTTTTTAAATCATATTTTATGGCTAGAGCAGAAATTCTGACATGGTTTGATGTGGTTCCTCAATGTAGAGGAAATACTAAAGACAATGATATTTTAAAATTTGGGAGGGTAAAGGGACATTAATGGAAGTAAGTTTTCTACACTCAGAGTGACAAGATGTGAACACCAGTAGACTGTGACAAGTTATATATATATATATACACACACACACACACACACACACATACGTGTACATAGCTATATATGGAAATATCTAGAGTAACCACTAAAAAAACTATACAAGGAAATATGCTAAAAAACATTACAAATAAAGTGGAATTGTGAAAAAGGTTCAAGAGATCCACAGGAAGACATGGAAAAAGAAACAGAGGAATGAGAAGTAAAGGGAAGAAACAGAAAGCAAGTAAGAAAATAGCACACTAACATCAATAATTACTTTAAATATATACAGTCTAAGTGCACCAATTAAAAAAAGGGAGGAAAAGCACGACCCAGTTGTATTGTCTATTAGGAACTCACCTCAAAGGAGACTGAAGGTAAAAGGATGGGAAAAGATTTATCATGTAAACATTATCAAAAAATAAAAATTTTAATTATCTACTATTTATGGAGTGGCTATACTAAGCTTATATAGGCTTCAGAGCAAGAACGTAGTTTGCCACAGAGATGGACATCACATAAGGTAAATGCCCTGGTGCTGTGTGTCGTCAGGCTGCTGACTTGTATCGTTTAGTGAGCTGGTCACAGCAGTGCTTCCCTGCATCCCGTGAGCCACTCTAGCAGATCAACGGAACCCAGGGCAGGGTCGGGGGACCTCCACCCTGCCGGCATCACTCAGAGGGAGGTGCAGGTGCAGCCTGGGTATCTGGCGCTGCGACGGGCAGTCTGGCAGGACTGAGCCCTCACCTACGGAGTCTGACGCCCCCCCCAGGCAGGCAGTGTCAGAACCGAGAAGAATCTTTGGCCACCCTGCTTGTGTTCTGGGGAGGCCCCACCTTGACACTGGGTCCTAGAGACTTGACCACCCAAGAAGATACCCGTGTACAGCTGTCCCCGGGGTCAGACCCGGGGGAAGCAAACTGCCCACGGGGTGAAGCCAGCGGGCGCCCACGGGACCCAGGGCTAGCCTCCCGGGGCCTCTTCCTCACCCTCCTGTCTCCCCACGCCAGGGGCACCAGGCTGTCTCTCCCGGTCCCTCTCAGGGCACCGACTCTGTCACACTTGAAGGGCCTCTGTGATCGCCATCAAGCCCCCGGGTACCCAGAACACTGATTTTAGGGCCAGCAAACCCCGTCACTCTTGTCTGCATCCCTGCCCCTTCGCACGGCCTGTTCACAGGTCTGGAGGCTGGGGACGGGGACTGTGGGGTTCGCTCTTCCATCTGTCACAGCACCAGACCTGGGGGGACACAGAGAAGCAGGTGGGATGTGAAAGGTGCAGCCATTCTGGACACCAGTGTGACACTTTCTTACAAAGTCACACGCGCCCTTAACATGTGACCCAGCAACTGCACACTCGGCCATTTGCCCTGAAGACATGAAAAGGTGCTCACAGAAGAAACCTGTATGCGGGTGTCTGCAGCAGCCGTAGGCGTAATAAGCTCAGCTCAGGAACCGACCCATTTTGGGCGTCCGGGGCATTCTGGTTAACAAACTACCGCTGATGGCGATGAGGCATGCTGAGGGGAGATCCAGCCTCCGAGACACGTACTCCTGTCCGTTTACACCCACTCCCTCAACAGAGCGGCATGGCGCAGGAATGTGGCAGCAGTCAATGGCAGCAGCCCACGAAGAGCCCGTGACGGGGGTCACACGTCACGAGACTGCACGCTGCTCGCAGGCTTGGCGCTCCGGACCGGTGGGCTCAGAGTGGGCCCCATGGGCCATGCCGATGTCCACCCCTGGTTCCATGCACAGCAGCCACTGGCACAGCCTGGCGAGGGGCACACACAGCACTTCACAGCTTCCCTCGAGTCTGTAATTAGCTCAGTGAGAAGTTAGGTTATTCCCAGAAATGTGTCCAGGGTTGTCTGTCCTAGTGAGGACAGCCCCTGGCCTAACTGTGGGTGCCCCACATCTCTCCCCACCCTTCCCCTGCTCTGCGCCTTCCAGGCTGGCCAGTGTGGACGCTGGGGGTTCCCGCTCAGGGGGTCAGCCAGTGGGCACTCCACCCTCCTGCTCAGGGGTCCATGTGACTACAGTCCCCAAAGACGCCCCATCCCTCCAACCCCAAGGTACCTGCCACACTTCCATCAAGTCACTTCTCGAGTTCCTTGGGCCCTTCAGAACCCAATGGAGCACAGCATGGCTTTCCTACCAGGATCTGACCAACTGTCAAACGTGGGACTCTTCCAGCTGAGCTCAAGAGGCGGCTGGGACAGCAGGGAGCAAGCCCACTGCCATGCGGCGAGGGTGGGGCAGGGCGGTCCGGGGTCTGCACCCCAGGCCTCCTGGTGTGTGACTGGGCCAGACTCGGTCCAGGCAGGAGTGACCCCATCAAGGCTGCTGGCACTACCCAGCCCGCCTGTGCCCCAGGGCCACAGCCCCACCCAGAGAAGTTTCTCGGGCTGCTGTAACCAAGTGCTGCAGCCTTGGTGGCTTGAAACATTGCCAACTTATGACCTCTGGCCCCAGAAATCAGAGTTCAGAACCAAGAGGAAAATCCCTCTCTGCCCTTCCCACCTTTTGGAGCTACCTTCAAGGCGCATGGCTCAACCTCTGCTCCGTGGCCACCTGGTCCTCTGACCTTGACCCACCTGCCCTTTCTTGGGGACCCTGTGACGTGGGGCCCACTGGGGTCTCCCAGCACTGTCCCTTACATAGGGGCCTTGCATCCCTTACGTGAGGGGACACCAAGGCACTGGCCTGCCATCCCAACCTGCACCCCTCCTGCGGCCCTTCCATGTGGGCTGAGCCGCACAGCCCTCCAGCTCGTTCCCCTGGCATCTATCCTGGAATGGGTAGGACGGCGCCTCCTGCTCCACCTCTGGCCTGTCCCTCCCTCTGCCCCTCGGAGCCCCCCACCCCACCTTGCACCACGCACAGAGCCATCCTCACTCTTCACCACCACAGACCTTCCCTCTGGCCGCTCACCCATCCCTGGCCTTGGACCCTGAGGCCTGTCCCCAGTACTGGCTGCCTGGGCCTTCTAGAGGCCCCCTGGGCCCTCAGCTCCAGGACAGGCTGGCTGCCACCAGTGGGGGAAGGGGAGGGGGAATCATGAAGGCACCCCCCCCTCACAGCCCAGTGAGAAGCAGGGCACGGTGGGCAGCAGAGGTTAAGGACCCGGGTAGTGGGCTCTGCCCGGCTGTAGCCACAGCAGCCTGGACCCGGCCCAGCACTGCCGGGAGAGCCCAGGGCCCGGGACCACCCTAAATCTCATCAGAGGAGCCAGGAATCACTCTTTTTAGTGGGTGTGGTCTCCCTTTGGGAAGATGAAGTTCTGGGGCTGATGACTGATGGTGTGACGTGCTTATACCCCCGAGCTGTGCTGTGCACGGCCTCCACATCTAACCACAGGATTTAAAGGGTCTGGCCCCCTGCCACCAGGTTGCCCTCCTACCTGGAGGCGAGGGAAGAAGGGAAGGAGCAGAGGGAACCAGGCCCAGGCATATCTTTCCAGGGGTGGGAGCCCCTGAGGACATGAGGGACATTTCTTGGGATCTCAGGTGGCTGTCATGAAGGTCCAGCAAAGGGAGGGGTATGGAGTTCAGGGTGGGCAGGAGGCCTGGTTCTGGGAAGCCAGGGGTAGGCAAGCAGTGCTTCTCTGTATGTGGGCCCTTCCCACAAAAGACTGGTCATTATATAGCTGAGAAAACAGGTGGGAGCAGGCCAGCCTTCTGCACACACATCCCCCATCCCTGGGGCCTCCAGTTGGGTAAGGAGGTCTCCACAGGTGTACCAACCTCTCCAGATGTGGAAACAGCAGGGGTGGTGGTTTAACAGCATCCCTGGAGGGCCCACAGATGCCTTACGGGAACTGCCATGCTACAGGCCTGCCTGCACCTTCCCACAGGGCAACGGTGGGCCAGCCGGGGCAGAGGGAGGGAATGGAGGCAGGGGTTACCGGGGCTCTAAGGGACCTGGCCATCTGGATGAACAAGGACCCCCCACAGAGGATGTCCAGGGACACCCCATGGGCCCCTCCCAGGTAGGGGTAGGGACTCTGGGGGCTCCCCATGGCCCTCTGGCTGCTCTCACTTGAGAGGAGATGTGCCAGCACCTGGGCGCCTGCCACAGAGTGCCGGCCCATGGTTCCCACGGTTGCCATGGGCGGTGGGGGCAGGACCCATGCGAGGCGGCCCTGTGGGTCGCACTGGAGCACGTTCTCCTGGGAGCCCTGGTGTGCCGGCCAGTGTCACCAGAGGTGAAAAGCAGCTCTGAGCTCCCAAGATGCAAGGCTGTGTATGTTAAGGAAACACAGGACCCCCTGGGGCAGAAGGCAGCCTCCCACCTCTGCACCTCCTGCACCACCACCACCCCTGCCACTGGGGGGTGGGCTCGGGCTCCTGCCTTCCCAGTTGCAGCTCTGGGGCCTCCTGAGCCCAGGGTGCTCTGCCCAGGTCACATGGTCCTGACCCATCCCTGGAAGGTCATGACTGGACAGCTCATAGCCACCTGTAGGAGGGGCCTTCCCCAAGCCCCCAGCTGCATCCCATCCTCCCCAGAGTCAGCAGTGGGTGGGTGGCAGGCAGGCAGCTGTACACATTTCAGGTTCCTTCTTGGACTGTCTGGGCCTTCAGGGCTCTGCTGGGCAGCCTCCCCCATCGTCTACCCTCGAGTCCTGTGCGGGCATCACAAGCCTGGTGTCCAGGGGGCACACCCAGCAGTAGCTGGGCTCAGACACATGATCTGACAGCAGGGAACGGGCCCCAGGTTTACACCACTGTGGGCAGCCGCTCTGCTCTGGCAGCTCACTGGCCCAGGGCTGGCCGGCGCTGCACCCACACCCTCACTCACTATTCAGACACAAGCCGCCCTGTCCTGGGCTGTGCCCTACAGCTGGCCCACCTGGGAGCAGACGAGATGGGTGTGAGCCTGCTCCCCAGGCTGTGCTCCAGGGGAAGGTCTGTACAGCAGCTGCTGCCCCCCCTGCAACAACACATTTGCACAGAACACCCCGTCCATACACTCTGGGGCAAACCATGGATATAGCGCCTCCCCGGGTCCCAGGGCCACGCGCGGGGAAAGCACTCTTCACTTGCTCCAGAAACACCCACTAGGCCCTGCCCACTGCCTGGGACTGGGGCCTGGGACTGGAGAGGGGGACCCAAGAGACTCCTGCTGTGCCCACAGTGGGCAGGCAGGCGAGCCCAGCTGAATGGGGCACCAAGGGCCCTGTGGCTCAAGTGTGCGGACTCCTGTGCTCACTCTGGTGTTGGGACCCACTGGAGATGGATGGAGGCCCTAGGGCTGCACCTTCTTCCCGATCGAGCCTTCTGCACCTGAAAGCTGAGGTGTCCTCCATGGGCAGGCTGCATGGCAACATCTTCAGGAGATACTCAGTGCTTCTCCTTTGGTGCCTGCCTGTCCGTGGTCCGAGGACCTCATGGCTGGAGTTCGGGTAGCAACCACACACAGACCCATCTCATCAGCAAATGTCACACACAGACCCATCTCATCAGCAAATGTCACACACAGACCCTAGAGTGCTCAAATACAGATTTATTGCAAACCAATGCCGGAGACAGGGGACTTCACAGACGGCACCCTGCTGTCCTTGGCCTCAGTGGCTGGGTCAGAGACATTCTGCTGCTGCGTCTGGAGAGAGAAAACAGGCAGAGTGTGCCGGCTCCAGGGCCCAGGTCAACAGCAAGGGAAGAACCCCAATGCCCACAGTCAGACCCGAGCTGGGGCACAGCCAGCCTGGCAGGTAGACGACTGACCCAGAATGCACCCCACACCTCGTCACTCAGGGAGACCCCCACAGGCAGCCAGGGGATGCGTCAGACACATCAGGATGGCTCTCACAGACATGTGCCACGAGACCCACGAACACGTGGACGGGCGTGCAAAGTCCTGCAGGCCCTGAGGAAGGCTTGGCTGCTCCGTGACCAGCTTGCATGACAACTACAGACAGCAGGCTCTGTGCCCGCCATGGACTCCCACCAGTTGCCAGCATCTGCACCTCCCTCAGTGGCATCATGGTGACCAAATCCTTCCTAGGGACCCAGGGGTGCTTCTCACAGGACTGCCAACTGCCATGTGTTGCCAGAAACCTGCCCCACACAACTGTGATAAGCCAGCCCCCCCCTAAGCAGGAGAAGGTGATGTCTCTGCAGGGACAACCCCCAGCCAGCAGAGCTCACAACTGCTGGTTCTCAGGTGCAGACTACAAGGTGACCACCGACAGGTCAGCCGCACAGTCCTGGCAACAGGCCTGGGCCAGAAGGACTGGGGTGCTCTTTCTGTGGAGCAGAGCTGTGAGCTCCATGCAGCCCGGTCTGGGCTCAGCTAGAATGGGACAGGGCCACTGCATGCCTCTGGGGGGCTGCCCACAAGCCACGGCCTTGGTCCCGTGGGGATCAGGTGGGAGCAAGGCAGCCAGTCAGAGGACAGAGGGGCCCTGGTCCCTGCACCTCTGGAGTGGCTGCCAGGCCCCCAGTCTCTGCTGCTCCACCAGAGCTCAGCTGGGGCCCCCCAAACTGCTCTGAGTACCCACTACCTGCCCCCAGCATGAGACAAGCAAGCAGACAGTGCAGCAGCCAAAGGTAGCAGGGGCCCACCCACCCTGCCCAGGGACAAGGGACTGTCTGGGGGTACAGGGCCAGTGGGCTGGGTCCACCTTGAAAGGAAGGGTGCATGGATGAGCGAGTCCCTGGTAGGAGGGAGCCGAGGGACAGCCAGGCCCCACCTCCCCGCTGGTGTGGCCTCCTTCCCACACATGCAGTCATTAAAACTGCACAGCCCCCGGGGAGATGTTGAACATGGCCGGGTCGAAGCGCTGGCCTCGGAAGGGAGAGCCTTCAGCATCCCAGCCCTTCTTCAGCATCTCATGGACTTTCTACAAACAGAAAACAGACAGGTTAGCAGGGCTGCCGACCTGCACGCTGAGGCAGGTACTGCCCTGCGTCCTCCACTGGAGGTCCACCAGAGTCACTGCAGACACTCCCACGCACCAACACTCCACCTGCCACCAGCCGCATGCTGGCCATCCTCATGGTTCAGCTGCTGTCCCTTTCCACAGGATCTGTCCAAAACCCCAGGGAACTGATGGGGTGCAGAGGAAAAGGGCCCCCAGCAACCCTGGCTGGGAGGGTCAGAGCCGCGGGGTCAGCCACCCCAGTGAGCAGCCTGTCTGGATCACCCAGCCTCCAAGAGCAGCAGGACGCTGTGCCAATCCATGGCCCTGCCAACATGCTGGCTGGGGACCACCACCTCCCCTTCCTTCTGACCACAGGGCGGAACTCCCCTGGGGCAGGGCCCTGCCACCCTCTGGTCCCAGGGTGGACAGACTGAGCAGACGGAAAGGCCTTGGAGTGTGATGAGCCTCTGGGACTCCTGACAGGACCTCCTTTCCTGGCACTTCCCAAGGGGCAGCAGCAAGGAGCGTATCAAGGGCACACTGAGCAACATTGCTCCCAGCCTGGGACCTGGGAAAGGTTCAGGAGAACCAGCCTGGCGCCCACCTGCTGCCACCCCTGGAAGCCCCTTTTGCCTGGGTCTTGTTCTCCCATGGCCCCATCCAAGCACCCAAATCCTGGTCAGCTCTGCATGGGTCCCACCCTGAGCCCCAGTGTGATGTGATACTCCGCATGGCCTCGCCACCACGGTCCTACAGGATAGGTCCCAGCATCAGAGCTGCCTCCTCCCTCCGTGAGCCACCCCGGTCCTCCTGACCCTCCACCCGATGTGGCTGCACAGACTTCAGCACCCCACTTGCACCCACGCCCATACTACCAGGCCACACCGGCCCTGCCAGCAGGGCCCCTCAGCTCCCAGGCCATTCAGATCCACACCTATTCCCCGCACCATGCTTCCCCCATGGCCCATGTGCTGACAAAGGTCCATGTGGATTTCCCCAAGGGGCCAGCCATTCATGCGTGGCCCTTACTGACCCCAAGCCCAGGTGAGGCCAGTGCTGGCACAGGGCTGGGACCTAGAATACTCCAGCCCGTTACCACGGCCCTTAGATGCTGGGCTTTTACTGTTTCCAGGCGAAACAAGGGGACGCTCATAGCCCTCCAGGTCAGCTGGTGGGGGCAGCTCTGGGTCCCATGTGTCCACTGCAGGTGTCCTCAAGGTGCCGCTCGGCCAAGCCCTTGCTTGCCCCGTGGCTGGCACATGGCAGGCCTTTCTGGAACCCTTTGGGCCCAAACCGTAGAGTCCTCCCATGAGACCACAGGGCCCTCAGGATCCTTCTCTGAAACCTTCGCCACACCCTGGCCCTGGGCCTCAGCCAGGGCCTTCTGCCATTCGGCCTTGCGCTCACTGCCTGCCCACTTCGGCGGGGACGTTGTACTCTTGTGGCCATCTGCAGCTCCCTCCTACAGAGCCAGGACCCAGAGGCCACAGGAAGCACGGCATGGCGATTGGCTTGGCAATTACAGTACTCCCAAATATGCAGTGGGACAACCTGACTCCTACGGCTGTGCCCTGTGACAGCCACTAAGCCAGACACACGACAGTCGGCCTTACTCCTGGCCTCAAACCCTGTGAGCCCAGAGGGGCTGGGGGCCAGGCCAAGACTCAGACTTGGGGCAGGGATGACCAAGAGGCCTGGAACCAGCTCAGGCTTCAAGCCCAAGCCCTGAGCCTAAGCAGCTGCAGGGCCCTAAACACCTTCTGTGACCTAAAACTCAGCCCTCCTCCCAGGGGCGCCAGCCAAGTCCATGACCCAGCAGACACAACCTGCCCTGTGGGAAGCGCCCACTAGCTGCCTTTCCACGGCTGCTAGAGGCTCACAGAACCAACCATCAATGTGCAAGAGCACTCCGTGGCCAGGGTCCCAGGACATTCACAGGAACTGCAAAGGGAGGGCCCAGGAGCAGAAGGGAGACCCCAGAGAGAATGTGGATAGCAGGGGATTCTGACTTTGACCCACAAAGAAAGTAACCTAGGAGCCACTGGGCCGTGGTGCCAAGCCGGGCCCGGACTCGCTGCTCCCCTCGCCTGTGCAGTTCTCATGGGATGTGGGAAGCTAAGAATAACCCAAGAAAAGCAACCCTTCTTCCCTGAATAAGCTATCTTGGGATTACTGAACCAGACAGAGGACCACATACACCAGCGTCCTCCTCTTGCCATCACCAGGGTCATGCTGGCTTCCTCCTACCCCAGAGCCACCAGCCATGCGCACTTCAGGCTCTGGCATTCCAGTGATTCTGAAGGACTTTCTTCCCACGGCCCTGTGGCCAGACCCCATGGCCCCCCAGAGGGCTGCAGCCAGCTCTCCCCACCAGCCGCATCCCCTTCCCCCAGCCCCCAGCCTGCACCCCCCAGTGCAGCCCTACCAGCTCGTGGCTCTGAGGCTTGCCCTGCAGCTTCTGGCGGTAGTCGAAGGTGAGCCTGTCCAGCACGGCGTGCTCCTCCTCACCCACTGTGGCCATCGAGCGCTCCTTGTTGATCTGGTTGATGTCGATATGTTCTTCGCCCTCCAGGATGGCGCTCCACCAGTACTCGCCCACCTTGCTCAGGCTCACCTGGACACACAAGGCAGGGGTCAGTGCATCAGGGCGGGGGGCCTCTGAGGCAGTGCCCCAGCCCACTTGGACCACTGGCTCACCCCCACCTCTAACCCTTCTGACTTCCAAGTGCAGCGCCCAGTCCCACCTTCTAGGGCTCCTGGGACCAGGGGACCAAGTCTCCCACTGCTGGTGACTCCTCCCAGTCAGGGGAAGCCTGACTCATGACTCCCACCCAGCCTCATGATGCAGCCCCAGAGGGGGTCCAGGGGCACACAAGCTCAGAGATGGGATCCACAGTGTGGGAAAAGAAACACAATACTGGGGCCGGGCCTGAAGTCAGAGCCAAGTGCACAGGCCCAGGACCACGTGGGGAGGGCCCAGTGCACCTTCCCCATGGCTAGTGACTAAGCTCATCAGGAAACCTCCCCAAGAATCGACAGGCTGTGTGCCCACCCTCCCTCCTGCTGCCTGCTCTCTGCTGGGATGAGACCCCCCAGTCAAACCTAGATGGGAGGGAGGCATGTGGAGGTGACGAGCCAGCAGCCAGACCAGTTCCCACCGAGGGGAGCACCACGGAGAGGGCTGCTAGCCAGCAGCAACTGTGACTAGGCAGACAGAACCAGCCTGCGCACAGGTGACGCCCGTGAGGACACCACGTGCCTCCAGCAGATGTCACTCACAGGTTCTGAAATCAGCCCCAGTGCTCGCAGGCTGCCCAAGCCCTGGGAAGGGCGCTCCCAGTTCATCTGCAGAGCGAGCAGGGGCACACAGGGACAAGCGGCAGGTCCCACAAGAACCTCCAGATAAGCGCAGGTACGGCACTATGTGAATGCACTGCAGAAACACACCCCCACTGACGGCCCAGGCGGGCGACAGGTGCCAAGAGCCCCGGGCTGTCCTTGTGGGTTCTGAGCACGCCCTACCCACCTGCCCACACCCCCATCGGATGGTTGACTCTCTACTCTGTCAGCACCACGCTTTATATCTGGGGTGAATTTCCAGTTCCAGATGTTCCATTCGGCTAGCTCTTGCCAACTTGACTCCGATTTCACATGCGGTGAACTGACCTGGACCTTAGAGACCCCAATATCCAGAACTCGCCAGACTGCTGAGCTGCAGATCTTTACCAGGGTACAAAGACAACATCCCACATAGAAAACACACAGTCTTCCCTGCCAAGGAAGCCCTGCATGCTTACTTTACCAGGTCTTCCGTGGCCAGCACCTTTTGGGATCTCTGGGACACACATACACCATAAGACACCCACTGTGCCACCTCCAAGTCCAAGCTTTCCCCCTCCCCCAGCGCCATGCGGAGGACAACAGCCATGAATGGATGCTCAGCCCAAACACTGCCTGGGGCTCCTTGGCTGGTCCCTTCTGCACAAACCACACACAGGGTTTCCTGGCTGGGTGCACATGGCACCAGGCCCGACAGCTCAGGGACACGGCAGGGCTGAGCCTATGGGCCCGCTGCCTGTGCCCCTTGGGTCTGTGGAGTGAGTCCACAGGCACTGTGCAAACCCAACAAGATCAAGATGAGTCCGACACCTTTTCAAAAAAACAATCTGGGGTGGGGGCGGGGGGATGGTGTTGAAAGTCCCATAATACACAATAACCATTTTAAAGTGAATGGTTCAGTGCAGGTAGCACATTCACCTTGTGTGGTTCCGGAACACTTTCAGCCCCCAAAAGGAGGCCTGGTGCTGGAAGCCACCACTTTGCACACCCCCTCAGCCCCAGACCTGGCAACCAGAAAGCACATGTCCACCCGTTCTGGGCATTTCATATGGCAGGCCCCAATGACCCGGCCCGGCACCTGGTACCCTGAGTGATGGCCTCATGCCCCTTCATGCCACAGTCAGCCAAGGGGACACGGGAAGTGCTATGAGAATGGAACTCAGGTGTCGAGGTTTAAAGGAGGCACCAGGTCAAGCAGTTTGGTGGTGTAACATTTGGTCTTAGTCTTTAACGTTCTGTTTCATCCTATGAACGTCAGGTCTGTGGAAGCTCGGCTCTGCAGGCAGTAAAGTCCATCCCTTCGAGGGTGTCCTGGTTCTGACAGACACGCAGCCTGGCACTCAGCCCCACTGCGGGTGGCTGCTGCCTGTAGCTCACGGAATCACATGGCCACAGCCCCACATGCTGCTCTTCTTAGTGTGGCGGTTCTGACTCTGGCCACCTGTGTGCCTGGAGTTACTCCCTGACATGGTGGACTGTGGCATACGTGGCCAGGCACCTGAGGAGGGAGGTGGGGTGTTTCCAGGTTGATGGCAGTTGCGAGCCTGCACCAGGCCTCCGTGCAGCCACACCCTCCATTCCCTTGGGTGGGTGCCTGCCTGGTAAAGCACGCCTAGTTTTATGAATGCTGTTTTCACACCCACCTGCAGACGAAGGGCTCCAGGAGCTCTGCCTACATTGCTGCCAGCACCTGGCACTGCTGACTCCCAGCAGCCACCCTGACGGGCGGGTGGCTGTCACTTATCTGCCATCCACTTTGGGACATTTCATCTGGAATCTCAGACATCCGCCTGTGCACCTCTCCCCTACATTAGCCCACTGTTAACAGGCTACCCCTCTGCTTCATCACTTACACGTGTGTGTGCATGCCTGCTTGCTGTGTGTCAGGGTCCACGTGAGCCACACTAAGTCACACGTTACCCTTCTGAACCCTAACATTAGAGTGAGTGCCCCCCTGAGGACTCCAACAAGAAACCCTCAGCTCACCCTCCCTCCCACTCAGGGCCCCAGTCCAGGCTCCTGACTGCATCTCAGTGGTCTCATCCCCTTCCATCTGGAATACTCTGCAGCCTGTCTTCAGTGGTTTTGTTTTTGAAGACTGCTCCTCATTTGGGATTTGTCTCGTCCGCCTCATTGAACTCAGGGACATGCCCTCCCAGGGAGAACACCCAGGGCACCCTCCCTGACCCCACCTTCCTCAGGACAGCGGAAATACCGCTTCCAGCCCCTGCAGGGCCTGGATGGACACCCAGTGTCCTAATGGTTTTGCTCCTGTCCTTAGTTTTGTTGGTGTCAGTGTCCAGGCTGAGCCTGTCAGGGCGGCTGCCATGACCCGGGAAAACATCCCCGTCTCCGTGGCCTTCTTCCAGGTCCCAGACCCGGCATCAGCTTCCCAGGGAAACTCAGGCTGTTGGTGAAACAGCTCCCCTAAATGTCCGCCTAGGAACTCACTCAGCAGCTTGCCTCAGCACCTGGTCCATGTGGTGATGCCCCCATGGCAGCGCCCCACAGGGAGGCCACGTGCCCGGGAGGTCAGCGGCTCCCCACGGCTGCCCACGGGATCGTGTCTGGGCCGAGGAGACATATGCAAGCAGAGTAGTGAGACGTATGGGGCAAGGACAGATGACAGGACTCTGCTCTCCTCAGAAGCCTCTGCAGGAGCTGCAGACCGAGTCAGACCACTGACCTGAGGGCTCTCTGAGGCAGCCCTGTTAAGGGAGAGCTCCATGGACTTTTGTTGCTAACTCATGTTTTAAGCTTGAAAATTAAAGCACTGACTGCATGGGCCAGACAGAACAGGGCCGTGCATGGTGCACGAGGGCCAACAGAGCCCCCCCAAGTCAAGTGTGACACGGCCGAGGAGCGGGTCCTGGGTGGAACGGAGGGACAGCACATGGGCGGGGCTCTGGGCTGCTGGGCACGCAGGATGCTGGTTCTGCCTGGCATGTGCCTTCTCTTCCCTGGGCGCCTTCTCCAGAGTGCTGCTGGAGCGTGCTGCCTCAGGCCACCCAGTCCTCCCCACCCCCAGCCTCAGCTCCTCCCCGCTGGGACCAGGAGCTGGGCTGATGCCCCGGATCTGACCACTCTGAGGACTGCTGAGGGTCCTGGCCGACGTGAGTACTGGAGACAGGGAGTCACCTTTCATTCCATGGGCCTGTTTTGTGGCTCTTGCCAAAGTGCTAATGCTGTTTAAGCCACATTCACGAAGATGACGGTACAAATCCATAATGGTGGCCCCTGAGGCCGGGACCACGTGAGGGCAGAGGCGGTGAGAGCTTCACAGGGAACACACGCTCCCCAGAGGCCTACAGGGAGCCCAAGGCTCAGCAGGCAGGGGCTACCTGGGGCCTGCACAGCAGCCAAGGACCACAGCCAGCCTGGAATCCATTTTCAGACCTGCACTTAAGGAAACAATCTAAGTAAGAAAACCAGGAGTAGGGATGCAGTTTGTACAAAACACTCCGGTTGGAGAGGCAGACACTTGAGTGAGCATAAAGTCCTGGCAGACAGGTCTGCAGGCACGGCAGCTGCTGTGCCAACCTCTCTGTCCAAGTGCATGTGTTTACGTACACAGCAGCGTGGCCTCGCCTACAGCCATCTGAGCAGTGGCCTCAAGGCCACTGCCAGCAGCCCTCCAGGGCTCTGAGGGCTGCCAGCCCCAAGGACAGTAGCAGATGTGGTTCTGGGACAGACTCAGGGGAGGCACTGGCTTCATGTCTCCGTGACCAAGAAAGGAGCTTGCCTGAGAGTTGAGAAGCCTCAGTTAACTCTGGAGCGTGGGAGGGAGGGAGGCAGGAACTGTCACCCGCTTTTAGCTGCCGCCTCTGCCTGCTCAGAAAGCCTGCCGGGCGTGTCTGATGTGGATCCAGGCTCAGCGAGGAGGGTGGCTGGGAGTGAGGCATGTTTGCTGGGTGTCAGAGGCTAAGACCAGGGACTCCGGGGGGGTGACAGGTACCCCTGAGATGCTCTTGTCCCAAGGGACCTCATAGCCATACTGCCACATAAGGCCTGTGCAGCCTAAGCAAGCACAGTATGCCGGGCACCAAACGAGGCCCCCTACTCTCGGCCTAGAGGCAAGAACCCATGTACCTGTGCTGCGGGGCTGTGCTCCCTCTGGAGGCTCTGGGGACAGGCTGTGGCTGACTACCTCACACAGCCTTCCCACATCTGTGTCAACTCTGCCTTATAGCCCCCTTCCCTCGTGAGGCATTGCTGCTGGAGATAGGCCCAATAGCCCAGGATGGCCTCTCCAGCTCAAGATCCTTGCCTGTCACAGCTGCAAAGGACCTTTCTCCAAACAAGGTCCCGTTTACAGGTTCTGGGGTTTGGCAGAGACATCTGGGGCCCTCTCCAGCCCACCTCAGCCTTGGGAGGGAGGCCCTTAATGACTTTCCTGTGGCTGCAATGACGGTGCCCCTCACAGAGCCTGGCCCTTAATGGTGAGCAACCAACCAATGTCCAGGGCTCAACCAGCTGAGGCCACCCCAGGCCAAAGATGGGGTGGTGGTCCTGGGGGCTGACCGGGCATCAGGCAGCAGCCAGTGCATGGCACTGAGCACAGAGCAGGCCCGGGGGCCACACTCTCCACCTGAAAGCTCAAGGGAGGCAGCACTTGCTCTTTGCAGCCAATGCAAATGGGTCCTTGTGCACCAAAACTATGTGCTCACGAAGCTACGTCATCTCAGATCCATGGCCCCAAAGGCCACCCATAACTGCACAGAGAGCACACCATGCCTGGGCTTTGGGAACAGCAGTGTCTGCAGCACACTGGCATGGCCTACCAGATGGGGCTGCATGGAGCAGCTGGGTGCACACAGGCTGTGCTCGATGCAGGGGACACAATGCTCTGGAAGCCCTTCCGCGTCTCTGTGATGGGACGCCCTCTACAGAGGGTCAGCGCTGCTCTGGGTAACCATGGTAGGAACTGCACAGCCCTTGCACAGGCCCTGCATGGCTTGGCCAGCTCGTGGGGGTGCTAACCCAGAAGCCATGCTCATGGGCAGTGAAGGTGCCCTAATGCCCACTGTTGGCTCTGCTGTTCAGTTAACTCCTGGAGCAGTAGGTGCTGGGCAGAAGCAAGCTAGAAATCTAAAATGCAGGCAGGGTATGGTGAGGCTGGGCCCCGAGGGGCCTATGATATCCATAAGGCCCAGGCACATGACTGGACAGCCAGCCAACCGCCCAGGCACAGAACCTCGGCAAGGTCGGCAGGCTTCCTCCCACACACTGTGGCCCTCCTGTGTCTACTCTGTCCAGGGAACCTTTCAGCCAGAAGAAGGGGAAGGGACAGTGGCCTGAGGGGTTGCTCCCAGCCCTGGACCTTGGAGCCTGCAGGCCCCAGCATCACCAGGCTCTGCACAGAGGGTGGCCCAGGGGTCTGTAAACAGCACCCTAACTGCAAGGGGTTCACACTCTGGCCATAGCCAGACACAAGCACACAAAGCCACGAAAAGGTAGCATGGCACCTCTGTCAATGAAAATTCTTAAGGTGAGCTGCCTGGTGGCAGCTACATTGCTGCAGGAGCCACGTGAAGTTAGAGGAGTCCAACTAAGCGGCTATGCAGTGTCAGAGACTAGCCAGCCCCCCGCAGGGACACCAGCTACCGGACGGAAGACACACCATGGTCAAGGCTTCCCAAGAGCCCCTCACAGGGGCGCAGTGACCCAGGACTGGGACTTTGTTCCCTTGGCCAGTATCTGTGTGGCAGGCGAGCTGTCACAACTACAACCTGGAGAGCTCTCGCTGGCTGTGCCATGACCCTGGTAGGCCGCGGTGTAGTATGACCCTAGCTTTCCACCTCACACACCCTCTGAAGAGTAAACAAGGCCAAGAGACTGTGAAGGCATTTTGCAAATGACAGGCACTGGAGACATGACAGTGTGGTGATAGCCTAACAGTTCAGGTGTGCTAGGGGGCGGGGAGCACGGAGGTCACAGAAAGGGGCTGAGCCCCACTGTGCTCCGCCGCCTAGTGTCCTTGCCACACAGAGGCGTGTTGGGACCTCCTCTGTCTCACCAGCTCGGGTGTCCCACCAGGCAGGACAGCCTGGGCACCCACCCCCACAGGAGGCATGTCTGCATGAAATCAAAACTTAAGCCCCCTCTCTTGTCTCACCTCTTGCACACGAGCAGTGTGTCTGCCTAAACCCCAAGGCTTTTGTTCATAGACTCTGCCTCTTCCTCTTCACCTCTGCCCTTTCTCCAGACCCCGGCCATGCGCCCTGCAGGGAAAGTGAGTGAACCCCTGTGTGTGAGGCCCCTTTGCCTAAGGCAGCCTTCTAGGTGACAGAGGATGAAGCCACTGAAGATATTAGAAAGATATACATGGGCTCTCCTTTGCTTGGATTCTGGCCCCAACCAGCTGAGGTCCACCTTGTCGGGGAACCCAGTCTGTCTGAAGCTGTTGCCTATTGCAAGCTCTAGACTGGCTCCGTAGAATTCAACCTGCCTTTAATCTTTAACTGATCTGGTTTGGCTGCAGACAGCACCCACCACTGGAGAATGGAGGCCCCTGGGACTGAGGGACCATGGCCTGCTGAGCACAGCTGCGCTTATGGGTGACACCACCGCCAGGACCTCCTCCATGATCACGCATGTGGCCTGCCTGAGAAGCCCTTCATCCAAGCACCCCAAGTTTCTTGCTGATACAGCCCCACCTCAGAGAGCTTGGTGGGGGACCCCAGACACTGAGGCTGCTGTGTGCAGAAAATGGGGACCCACGAGCACCACCTGCAAAGCAGCATGGTGGGCCAACTCCCCACCAGGTACTCACACAGAGGCCACGCTTACCAAGATGCACTTCCCAGGCTCGAGGCTCCAGAGGGAACTCTCGGTGTTGATCTTGTGGGTGAGTTTCCCCTCCATGAGGACGTGCTCCCCTCCCGCCTCCAGCATGGCCACACGGATGAAGCTGCTGCTGAGGGCCACAGAGACCTGGGGCAGAGCACAGGATAGTCACTGCAACATGGAAGGGGACACACTCAAGAATACGTCTGGGGGTCACCAGGTACTGCCGTTTACAGCAAAGGCAGCCTATGCATGGGTATCCCACAGGAACGTGCTAGCAGACGTGTCTCTGCACACGACGTGACATGGTACCACGTGGACACTGCTGCTCCCCGACCAAATACCTTCTCCCATTAGGGAAGACCAACCAAACCCCACAGCAAAGGCAAGCAGGATGGTGAGCAGGGCCAGGGCCTCTAGGCCTGAACTTCACCTCTTTTCTCTGAGAAGCCCAGCCCTGCAGCCTGGGCTCGCTGCCCTGTCCTCTGACACCTGTCCTGGGCAGTGTCTGTCCTCCCCCCACACTGGGGACACCTTCCCACTCGCGCACAGTGCCCCACGACTGCGCTGGGGCCACGGGAGCAGGGCCACACTTCAGGTGCCCAGTAGATCAGCACTGGGGGGAGGGGCAAACACAGAGCTCCTGTTTCTGTTTTGTTTTACTTTCCTTTAAATTATAATATCAAAACAAAACCTATCAAAATCATTACAAAACTTTTGCATGGGGTATCTGCATGGCATAAGCACTGGATGAACAGACACTGGGCGGGAGCACAGGCCCTTCTGGGGGGGGGCAGGGCCCACATAGCGGGGATAGCCCTCCCATGTCCCTGGGTAAGGGCTCATTAAATGCTTATGAAGTGCTTGGAAAGATACCCTCAGAGTCACTGAATTTTCAAACTAGAGTCCATGCCCGCCAGTGGAACCTGCTACTATAACCTACCTGGTGCCTCAAACTCCCATAAACAGAGGACAGGACGGGAAGGGGTGATGTCCCAGAGTCAGTACCACCAGGAGGCTTTGGGGTGAAGGGAGAACTCACGCCCATGGGTGGGAGGGGGTCCTGAGTGGCCATCCTGCCCCTGCACCTTGGGGAGGTGTGCTGCTCACCTGCCTGGCTCTGCAAAGACATGGCACACGCCCAGTTGTCCAGCAGCAGCCACGTGGTGGCCCTGCGTCCCACACGGGTCCCTACTGTTGCTGGCCTCACCGGGGTTCCCTGGCAGGGCACTGGGCTGGGGCTCCTCCCAGTGCCAAGCACACTTTAGGCAACTCCGCCCAGCCAGCTGCAAGGAACACATGCTCATCCATGATGAGCCACAGCACGGTGGAGGAGCCAGACAGGAGATGCGTCAGGACGTGACCCACAGAGGTGCAGGACAAAGCACGAAGAGAAACCCTGAGCACAGGAGGTGTGGGGCCAGGACAGACAAGTTCTCCACAGCCCTGTGGGGATGAAGGACGGGCAGATCACAGCAGGAACAAGCCAGCAGGTGCGCAGGCGGAGCAGTTGGGTCAGCCCATGGCACAGTGGAAGCCCTGCCAGACTGGGGGTGGCACAGAGCCACAGGGGCACCGCTCCAAGGAAAGTGGCCTGCATTCTGAGGGGATGCGTGCACACTGGTCCCACATCCACAGAACAAAGCTGACCGGCGGCCCAGCTCACCGCGGAGTGGGAGCAGCAGACCTCGGGTGCATGACAAAGAACATCAACACCACACATACTCAAAGTAATGGGGAAACTTTTCAAATAAAAAAACTAACAGAGAACTAATAAGTATTGCCTCCTATGAGGAAAACCAGCAGCATGAAAAGAAAGATTTAGGTTAAAAAGAAACACAAAGATTAACAGAGCTAATTAGGAAAAAAGGAAATTTTACAATACTCCCAATTTATGTCCTCAGAGAAATCTGAGAAGATACTCTGTCCATAGAATCAGAATAAAATATGAAAATAGAACAATTACACACACACACAAAAAAACCACTTAAAATTTAAAATACAGTGGCTACAATAAAATTTTCAATAGAAAGACTGGAAGACAAAGTCAAAGAAGTCAGGCTGAGTCTAAGGCCAACCTGGGCAAGCAGTCTGGTGTCCAGAAAAAACTGCAGCCACGTGACAGTCTCCCCAGTTTTAAGAAAAACATGCCTTCAGACCGGAAAGGACCTACTGAGGGCTGAGCAGAAACGAAGATGACTCAAACAAAATCATGACATTTCACAATACTAAGTGTGTAGCTAAGGTCCTAAAAGTGCTAAAGGGGAGGAAAAAACCTTCCTTCACAAAGAACCCAAAGGGAGGGGTTACTCCAGGGTCAGCAGCCTGGGGAGACACCGGCCAGTGCCTTCCACCTCCTGAGAGAACCTCCTGAAGTTAGAATTCTGTACACACCAAGACCATGGAGTGAGAGAAAGGTTAAAATACCTACATTTTAAGACATTCAAGAGGCCTATTCTTACCACATATCATTCTGAGAGAGCAACACAACAGAATGAGGATGGGAACCAAACTAGACCGAGACCGGGTGAAGGCGATCAAGAGATACGACCTTCAGGTGTGAGAGCGGTCAGTCCGGAGGACGCGATACAGCGTGCGGCCAGGTAACAATGCTTCATGCACATCTGAATGTTGCTAAGTAGAAATTAAAAGTTCTCATTGCAAAAACCAAACTGTAGCCCTGTGAAGGGACAGATGTTAAGCAGACTTACTGGGGTGGGCATTTCACAGTATGTACAAAGGTCTATGGTTATGCAGTACACCTGAAACTAATACAGTGTTCCCTGCCAATCACATCTCAAGAAAACTAGAAGAAAAAAGAGAGGAAGACCCAACTGCCAGTCAAAACAAATCAATAAAGAGCAAAAACTTAACAGAAACTGGGCAGAGAGAACCAGTTGAAAGGAAAGACACATATAACAAGACACTAAAACTTACTCTGAAGAGAAATATAAATTCATATTATAACCAGATGCTACTTGTCACCTATCCAAATACAAAACCCAAGAATTTGGTGATATACTACCATCAACAAATTTGTGAAAACCGAGGACTCTTGTACGTCATTGATGGGAATGTAAGTTAGTTCAAATCCCTACAGAGGGCAATTTAGCAAACCTATGGAAAGTAGAAATATCTTTTCATACCATATATATTTCAATCTAGCTACTGCACTTCATGCAACCTATTCTAAACGGGAGATGTATATGCGAAAAGAAATTTACAAAAGGGCATTCTTTGCTTTATTGTCCACAATAGCAAAAGATGAAAACAACCTAAATGCCGATTACTAGGGGACTAGCTCAGTAATCAGCTTGAAGAGGGCAAGAGCACAGCCTAGAGCACTGGGTGTAAGGGGCGGCGGGGTTGGAGTCCGTCTCAGGGCACTGGCATTCTCAGGGCTCTGAAGCCTGATCCAGAAGACACAGGACATCCTAGGCCTACCGAGACTTCACTGGGAACCTACTGCTTGGCAGGCACCCCTGAGGCACTGGACACACGGCAGCCCACACAAGAGGCCAGAGTAGCCCTGGTGGAGCTGACAGTGGGAACGGGAACATATCATCTGTGCTACAGGTGGGGGTGTGGTCATACATATTCATAACTGACTCTATACGCAAAGGAAGTATTTGCCCAAATATCCCCAAACTAGTAAGATGATAACAGATCGGGGTCAGGGCTGGTACAGGACAGAAGTACAGAGGCAGGAAAGACACTTTTCACAGTGCATTTTAAAATTTTTGTACAGGTACATGTCCTATGCATTCAAAAAACTTAAAGTAGATAAATGCAGCCTATCAGCCTTTTCTATTTATGGAAGTTCCCTATGATAAAGACTCTTCCTACATTTTTCCTAAATGTGTACTAAGGAGGCGACACCATGTCACAGAGCTTTTCAGCACAGATTCCAGCAGGCCCATCAAGCTCTGGGACAAGGCATCACCAAGCAAGACATACCCAGAACACCAGTGCGTTCTGGAAAGTCCCGCGACGGGGACAGAAACAGGGTGCAGCATGCCTATCAATCAGACACCCGGCAGGGCCAGGTACTGGTCTCAGCTCCATTACATCTCACCAGATGATCTAAGGACCTCAGTGATTTAAATCTTCAGGAGCTTTCTCATCTGCCAAATGAGAGATTAGACTTACGGTCTACAGAGTTCAATTATCCAGCATTAAAATCCTCTGATTCAATGAAATGTCAGGCTGACGACAAGCCCTGCTGACACCGGCAATCGCAAGCGCACCCCTATTAAGACGGGGAGTCCCTTCTCCCTGTTGCACGGCCACCCTAAGAAGAAGTGGGGCAACTCCCTGAACAGAGTGGGCAAGTCAAAGAACTGACCTACTTCACTGGTGTGTGAGCCCACAGCTTCATTTTGAAAAGTTTTTCCTTATGCTCACCAGCAAAATGATTCTTTTAAAAAAGGTTGCAGTGCAACAAGAATGCTTGGACATCAGGCATTGTGCACATCCCTGTTTGTCCCCTGCTGCACCTGAGAAGCCAATTTGCCTCTGCAGAGAAGATGTGAGCAGGGCATGCCAGGGCTCTCCTAATGCCAGCATCAGCCATGGCTGCAGAAGAGGGGCCCGTACCACCGTTCCCATTCTGTACCTCACACACACTTGCAGGGCTACCTACAGACCCCAGGCCACCCACTGTGCCTTCATCAGCTGAACCGCTGCAATCCTGGTGATGTCTCATAGGTGCCACAGACAAAAACCCAAAATAAGCCCTGCTGAAAGGTTCCTAAGGGCACAGCTGGAAAGGGGCCAGTCCAGAAAGAAGTGGTGCCTCTGAGCAAAAACCCTTAGACCAGCAAAGGCCAAGAGATACAAAGTAAATGTTTTCCCAAGTTTTAAGTGAGGAACGGCTAAAATGCTTAGATCAATAAGATATGGAAAGACCACAAAGTTTTCCAAGAAGGCTACAGAACGACATGGAACTGGAAAGGTCTGAGAAAGTAGACCTCTAAAGTTCTCATCACAAGGAAAAAAATCTGTGACTCTGAGGTGCCAGATGGCAGCCAGACTCACTGGGGGGTCATTTCACAATACACACAAGTAAGAATCATGATGCTATACTCCTGAGACTAGTATAATGTGTTAAGTATACCCCCCAAAAAAGAATGGCATGAAAAAAAAAAAAACACTTTTGAAGGAGGAAAAGAAAAATCCAACTGTGTAGCTGAAACAAGACTACTGTAACTCAGGTCAGTGGGTGTCCCCACGTGCCAGCACTAGGACACCAGCTTCCAACCCGGGGTCACAAAGACGGGCTGCTCCACACACCTCTGGGTGGGAGTACTGGCTGCAGGGCAAACCGGGCTGAACGGCCTGGAGAAGTCATGTCCACCCTTTCATCTGTGGGCACCCAAACCGCCTGTGAGGGTGGCCGGAGCAGCACCCGGCCCCGGAAACAGGCTCCGCGGTGCTGGTGAAGCAGATGCCTGTCTGGCCCCACACAACATCCGCCACCACTCCCAGGAGGTGCCTAGCTGGTGCACCGCTGGCTGCCCCTGCTTGAGCCCTGGGGTGTTGGCTCGAGTGGCCATCCTGCCAGAGCCCTGGGGACTGTACGTGCTGTGGGGACTGTCTAATGCAGGGAAGGGTCAAGCCCAGGTCTGGCCTTACCATCCCAGAGGTCACGCAAATGCACCAGAGACAGGTGTGGCCTGACCCGAGACACATGGGGCTGCCCCTCCATGGAGTGGGAGGAAGGCAGGGCCCCCAGAGCACACCGCCTGCGGCAGAGCAGACGGTGACAGGCGGTGAGCTACTAGCACGCACGGCCATGGCAAGTCTTCCCACAGGCTTGAGAATTACAGCAAGAGATGTCAGATAACCTGCATCTCTTGTGTCAAAGAAATTAGAAAAGAACTAGTTTTAGATTGGGCACAAGTCCTTGCAGAGGAAGCTCCAGAAGTTCATGGAGACCCTATGCCGGGGAGCTGTGACTTTTTAGCGAAGTACTGCAGTGTGGTGGCCACTTCCCATAATTTATCCACCTGCATACAAAACAATCTTACCACACAAGGAAATGAAAATCAGTACTTGACCCGCCAAACCCCTAGCAGCAGCCAGCAGAGCACTCCAATGGGAAGGCCAGCCTGCCCTGCATGACCCACTGACACCTGAGGCACATGGCTGTCACCGAGTGGGACCCCGTGGGGGTGGCCCCGGGTTGCTCAGACCGCCCTGTGGTCTGCCTGGACAGGGGTCCCTGAGCCCTGCTGAGATCTCCTGGGATGGGGCAGGAAGAGGGAGGAAAGAGCAACAAGGGGACAGTTCTGCTCTGTCCAATGCTGGCCCCCATCTGAAGAAAGCCTCAGGTTCCGTCTTCTGTGCTACACACAGAATGAGTCCTTTTCAGCTCACCTGTCAGGAAGTCACAACCTTCCAGAGGCGGCCCAGCCCTACCCAGACTCCTGCACCCAGGGTAGGCCAGGGAGCCAGGAAGGAAATAGAGGTCCTCAGGATGAGGGACAGGACACCCGGAGTGGCTCAGCACCCAGCGTGGCTCCGCATGCCTACCCAGGCAGAGGGCCAAGCACCACTTCACATGGCAGTCACTTCTGGAAACGCACAAGCCGCTCAGCCTCTGTTTTCTGTGCTCTGGGACCTTTTCCCTGAAAGGAGCCAGCAGCACTCCTCTTTGCGGAGCAAGCACAGGGACAGGAGCGCTAGATGCAGACATGCCACATGGGCTCCCATGTCACGCACTCAGCCTCTAGGTCGTTCATGCACATCAGACAGCACCCCACTGTCCCCACACTAGTTTTCCACGTCAACCAGGACAACTGGGCAACTCCTCTCGGCCTCAGTCTCTCATCTATAAAACATGAAAGGTATTCCTTACTTCGCAAGCTGTCAAGTCTCATGCAGAGTAAAGGAAGGGTACAGCTTCTGGCAAACACCACAATTTCTGATATTGACAACTATAATAACATAGTGTCCCATTTTACATGTCACACACAGGTTTTCCTTTAAAGCCGGGCTGTTCTATTTACAACAGCCCACGATAAGGTCTTTCCCAGCAAGGCTCCTGAGTAGATGTCTCTCTCCCTAAAAGATAACATTTGTACTCACTCAAGCTCACTGAGATCAGCTGTAACATCACAGCTCCAGCCTGGCGTGGCCCCACTCCACAGAATTGCCCCACCAAGCTCAGGTCGGGAGCCCACTCGTCACCACAGGACCTGCAGTTCTCTGCTCTGCCGATGGGATGATGGAACGGGTGTGATGGCACAGGTGTTCTGTGCACACTGGTCACACTGAAGGCAGCAGGTAAGGAACTGCTGGAACCGCTGCACAGCCCGGCTGGGGCAGCCACGGCCTCACACCGGACAGCGTGGTTAACAAGGCGGGTGGAGGCATTTGTGGCTGAGGAGAGACGGGGCAGAGAGGACGGCACAACCCATGGCCCTGAGACTGGGCCCCAACCCGTGGGCCCCAACGGGTGCTGCGGGCCGTGCTTACCTGCCTGCCCTTCACGACATGCTGGGGCACCGGCACCCTGAGCTCCAGGTCGGTGTAGTCCTGCGACCATGTGTAGTTCTCACGCACAGCACCATTGTAGCTGTCGGGGTTCCTCTGGAACTGCTCCTGTCCCCTGAGAAAGAACAAGAAGTGAGGCAGCAGCCCAGGCCAGACCAGGGCAGGGGGGCAGGGTGCCTCTAAGTCCTGGACAAGTTGTGCCCCCTGCAGGCGAGTTCCCTGCACCCTCCTACTCAAGCCTCCCTGAGATCTCAGCGACATCCAGGGCGAGCTGCCGAGATGACCCTGCGTGCAGAACCAGCATGGGTCAGGAGATCTGCAACCTCACTCCACACACACCATGGACTGGTCCAGCGCCACCTCCTCGAACTTAGAAACCAGGCCAGTCAACTAAGCAATAGGCCTTGTTAGTAAACTTCTGGGGCATATGGGTACCTAGTCTCTCATAAACTGCTTGGCAGAGCCTGTCTTTAAAAAAAAGCAAACCAATCAGTAACATCTTCCTGTGCCGACAGACAGTAACCACACTAGAGGGGGTGAGGACTTAGTAATGTGGGTAACTGCTGGCCCACTGTGTTGTATAGCTGAAACCAACATAATACTGCGTATCAACTGTACTTCAACAAAGAAAGCAAAATGACATGAGCACTCGGCAGCTCAGCTTCAGCGCTGCCCCCAACCTCAGCCCCTTTTCCTAGTAAACAGCGCAGAGCTCAGGTAACGCACTAAACTGTGGGTTTTAAGATGTGAGTGGCGTGTGTGAGAAGGCCCAAAAACCCCATCAGCCACACCCCACACTCATGAACTCCAGCCCAGCACAGATGCAGATCAGCTGACCAAGAGCTGATGCCAACAGTAAAATATGATGAAACACTTGCCATAAAACTGAACAGTGCTAATGACAGTATGCACACTAGATTATGTCTGGACTCATAAGTCCATCATGGTGAATTTTAGATCTGAATTAAAGACAGAAGCCTGGCTGTGGAGGAGGCCCCACCTATGAACAGGGACGTGGCAACAGCAGGGCAGTTCAGCCACCTTCTCCAGCCCTGGGGGTGTGCCTGCTGGGGAAGAGACACGAAGCTGTGCATGTCAACATCTGTGCAGGTAACAGAAAAAAAGGGTCAGAAACGCACACATTGGCCCCTCACCTCTGGTCAGGTGGTCAGTGAGGACACACTTTTTCTGGGTGGAGTTTTAGGACCAGAACACGTTTTCCTTCTGCACACCCTGCACCGTGAGGCTGGGCCTCCATCACATCTCAGGTTCTCTGGCCTGATTACTGATGGCTGTTACAGGCCGGACCCCCAAAAGTCCTAAGTGAAGTCCTAACCTCCAGCACCCCAGAATCTATTTAGAGACAGGGTCTTCACAGAGGTGACCCAGTTGAAACGAGGACATTAGGGCCTTGCCCCAACATGACTGTGTTCTTACAAAGGGAGCTCTGGACACAAGTGCACACAGAGGGATGAGGTGAGACACTGGGAGAAGGTGGCCACAGGCCTGGGACGCCACAGCTCTGACCGCCCCAGAGGCCATAGGAGGCGAGGAAGGGAGCGCAGCCCAGGGATGCGCAGCCCTGGATGCACGCCTATAGCGCCTCAAGGACGGGCTTCTGTGGGCCTCCGCGGCCAGTCTGCAGCACTCAGTGGTGGCATTTTAGGGTAGCGGAGAGACTCAGAATTCAGGACTTACTATCAGCAGCCTGGCTCTGACAAATTGGAACGGAAACCAGACCCAAACTCCTGGCTCAGGCAGACCTCTGTGGGGCAAAGGAGACAGGAAAGGTCCCGGCCCAGAAAAGGGGTGCCAGAGCAAGTTCAAGGCGGAGGCGGGTGCGAGCGTGTGCACGGACTGAGGGGGCTTGCTGTGCCACTGCAAGAGGACACACGGCCTTTGTGTGCAGCAGAGCTCCACATCCTAGGAAGAAACACATGTGGGTAAGAGGAGGCAGCCAGGGTAGCAGGATGAGCAGCACTCTTTCTTTTTTGTACCTTCAGGTATTATCCAAATTCCCCAAATGTGCAGACACATCATCACCAAAAGCAAGCAGCTGTCTTTAAGATTGTGTCTATAGGAGACAGCAGCCCAGGCTGCCTTCATCCTGACCCCCAAAGAAAGGCCAGGAGATGGCACAGCAGGTGGGGTGGCTCCCATGCACTGTGGCACCCACTCCACTTTCAAGCTCCCACCCAGCAGATGGCCTAAGTGTGCAGAGAACTCCTGGGAGCAGCACTGAGGCAGGGACACGGTGGGGTGGGGGCTAGTGCGTGATACCCAAAGCATGCAACACCACCCACTGAGGGCCAGCATGCCTAGCACTGGCCCGCCATCAGGAGCCCCAAGCGGGGACAGCTGCTTCCCACATCTTGCCAATGGGTTTCAGCCCCAGGCAAGTTCACTATGGATTCAATGTGACCAAAAAAATGACAGTAGAATGTTCTTGGGGTGAAAGCGTTATAACCCAACTTTATCTCCACAGTGGCAGGTCAATCACCAAAATCCCGTCCACTCAGAACGAGTCTGCATGTAGCAAGCCGGTCTCCACCTCTGGGCCTCTCTGCCCACACAGCTGTCCTTTGGGCCTCTGTCCTCAGCACTGACACCTCTCCAGCCTCTGCTCTGCTCTCCTGCAGCCTTGCAGCCATGCCAGCATGTCATACAGAACACTGGGCAGGGCTCTTTATATAGAGTCAATAACAATGCATTGCCCACACCTGTGTAGTGAGCTAGCCAACCAGGACCAGGTGAGAACCCTGGCCACAGGAACCTTCATTTTAGCCACACCACAGCATGGTGACCCTTACCCACCGGCATCCATGTGGCCCCTCACCCAGAACAGGCCCCTACACCAGGAGACCCCAAGGCAGCCCCTCCTGAGGGGCCACCCCCAAAGGGGCTGTGCTTCACCGGGCTCACAGTGGGCCTGACCTGCTTGCCGCCAGGAGGCTTGCTCCTAGCACAGCCCAGCACCGTGCGGGGTTCTTGTTTTAATGCTCTGAATCCACAACCTCTTTAAATGAAATTAGCTACTTTCAGCTGACATTGTGTAAAAATAAGCCCGTCACATGCAGGTGCTTGGCCGCTGGCCTCCTTCCATCTTGCCATGCGGCTGGCAGGCCCCCTGCAGCTGCTTCATGGGGCGGGGCGGGCAAGGGGCAGGGGCCGTGGTGAGTCAGCAGGTGCACAGAGGCCAGGCCTCCCTCAGTGCCCACGTCTGCCCAGCCGCTAGCCGATTACAGGGTACTGACAGGGTGGAGAATGACAGGGAAGCCAGCACGGCCTGTACGGAACAAGAGGGCTCCCTTCTTCCCCAGTCTGGAACGGCCAGTGGCAAGCATGAGAAGTGGTGGGTAAAGGGGTCACAGCCCCAACTTAAAGGCTATATGCAGGAGTCAGCGCATGCTCTAGAATGGGCCTTAAGTCGGGGGTTTTAGGGCCACCCTCAGGCCCCTTTCCAGGCCTGGCAGTGACTCACCTCACCAGATCCTTGCCAGACCTGAGCTGCTTTGGGTCAGACATCCTGCCTCTAAACCCACACCCTTGCCCCACAGGATTTATGGCCGCCACCCCCACCAGGCTCAGTGGTGCCCAGGTGGGGGGCGCTCTGGTCACACATCCCGTGGACTCCTGTTCCTGCCCCCAGTGGGAGTGACTAGGGCTTGTGCGTGAGCATGTGTGTGGTCTGAGAATATGGTGAGCATGTCTGCGTGCACACTGGGTGTGAGCAGAGGTGGGGTTGAACATGTGCGTGTGTGTGTGCATGCCCATGTGCGCATGCTGTGAAGGTACACATGTGCACACGTGGTGAGCATGTGGGGTGTGCACACATGTGGCTCTGCCTGCCTCAGGTTGACTCCCTCTTACCTATCTCCTCTCATCTTACCAGCCTCACATCTGCACCTGGACTGCAGCCACGGCCAAGGGAGATTCGGAGGTTTGTCTTTAGGGTGTGTGTGTCCCCAGGCCACATGACTGCTGCCCAAGGCCCACTCCCTGCCCCATGAGCCAGTGCCCAAGCACACTGCAGCACACCTCACCCAAGGCTTATAAAGACCTGCCAATGCTCCTGCCTCTGGGAGACAACCTGCCTGCCTGTCCCCTCCTGTAGGCCACCGCTTCCCAGGCCCTGGGCAGGGGGGCAACACCACCAGGTCCCACACACTGGCTCGGCAGTCAGGCGCCTCCTGACACTCATGAGAGGGCCTGTGTCCAAGGCATGCAAGGCCCACCCCACGCCACAGGGCACCAACCAAGTGACCTGGTGTATACGCCAAGAGTGGCTGAAGGCAGGAAACAAGCAAACATGTGAAAGGCCAAAACAGGGAAGGGCCAGTCCCCTCACACTTGGGGTCACCGCCTCCCATGTACTCCGGAGCGCAGTCACTGTCCCCTCATTGCATTCATGACCCATCAGAAAGTCTGGCTACAGACACAGACTCAAAGGCAACTGTCACAGATGAGGGGAGATTATTGGGCCTCTGGGATATCTAGGGACACATGCTGTGTGCCCCACCTCTTACCCTAGTTTCTCTAAATCTGGTGTTAGCCGCTTTACGCAGCTGTTATCCCAGTTTATCACCTACTGCCAACTAGCCTCCCTGCCCACCAGGAACCAGGCCCCAGGAAGGTGGTGGCCATGGTCAGCCTGTGCCAGCGGCCTCCCCCTCCTCTACCAATCTCACCCAAAGCAAGGATGCCACGCAAGACCAGGAGGGCACTATGAAAGGCACACACAAGCCCCCAAGAGACTCCTGCTGCCAAAGACGGGAAAATTTGAGTGTCAGAAAGAATGACGTCTACAGTGGACTGATACACATACTGTGAAGGCCCACAAGCTCACAAAACCACCCAATCTGAAAATAAATAAATAAAATGGTTCTGCAGGAACCAGACTTTCAGAAAAGCCAAGTATCTCTATAAGGATTCCAGGTAATAAATGAAGAGGGTCTAATGGAAGAGGCAATCACCCTTTTGTAACTACAATGTTATAACATGATCTGGGAGGTATTCCTTGATGGCTGCTGAATGCTGGGCGACAGGCTGAAGGGGGGTCTGCCCATAGAAGTATCCAGAACATTCCCAATGCCCACAAAGGCCAGGCGCCTGTGAGGACCCCTCTGTAGTGGTCCTGCTCCGCACTGGGCCTCAAGCCCCCCCCCCGGCACATAGGCCCCAGGGAGCATCATCCAGAATCTGGGAAATGAGCCAAGCCCCACGTGTCTTTAGAAACAAATGGCATGAAATAAAAGGGGAATCACTCCAAATTAAGTATCAGAAGGCAGAGAAACTAGATACAGTGTTTGGACCTGCTGGAATGCCACCTAGAGAAAACCAACTGTAAAAAACCATTTGCCACAATCAGGAAAATGTGCGCACAAGACAGCATTACATGGTGATAAGGAATCCTACATTTGCAAGCTTTGATAATTCCATTAAATTTAAGCCCTTGTTTTTACTGAAGTAGGTATGGTGAAACTTTGTGGAGCCTGAGATTTTTCCAATGAAAACCAACAAAATCCCATCTGGGAGTAGAGAGAAAGAAGAAACAGGAGTCCTCAAAGGGAAGTGAAGGGTGGGGGCTCAGAGGCGTTCACCTGCTCGTCTCTCATTTTGAGGGTTTGTCTGGCTGTGCACCGCGAGTGGGGTAAGTGTCCCACCTTATGAGACAACATCAAGTGATTTCCAAGGGCTTCCCCAGTTCATATGAGACCTGATACCCATGGTCTTCAATCTCATCTACATATGGGTGACACGCACTCTTCTGCTCTCCCGATAGCCACACAGCTGTCTTCACAGGCCCTCCTGGGGCAGGTCTGATGGGAACCATGCCTGCTCTCTACTGAGGACATGTCATGTCCGATTCCAATCGGCCTCCATCCAGGGCTGCCCTGTGGAGCCTCCTCTCTGGACCAGCCAGTTGTACAGGAAGCTGGTCCACCCAGGACAACCAAGTTTGGCCAAGGAGCACAGCAGGGCCGCTGGAGACGGGGCTGCCCGTGGCCACCTCCTCTGGGAAGGCCAAGGGTACCAGTGCCCTCCCTTCCTTAGCACCTATTCTCTCTGCTGGGAGACTGGCAGGAAGGCTGGATTTCATTAAAATTCTTGTGTTTTTAACATTTTAAGATACTAGATGATTCTAACTTTACCTAAAGTAAATAAGGCAAGGTACCTGAAGTCTCCAAAATATGCCAATGAATATTCTGGAAGGACCACCTCTGACAGTCTGTATCATATGGGCAACCAGCAGAAAGTACAAACTCCTCTAATTACTACAAATGCAAGTTTGTTAGAGACTTTTTCTTAAATCATGTTAATTATTTTAACAAGGGAAAGAGGCATTCCAATTTTTAACAAGTATATAAATGTGAAATATACATTTTATAAAAGTTAGATAATCTACTCCACAACTACAACAATTTAAGAACACAAAACTCTTATTAGCCTTTAACTCAATTTCCTAGTCATTCAAAATCAGTTACAAGTTATAAGCAGTTTTACTATTCGAATCCCAACAGGCTGCCCTGCCGAGAGGTAATCAGATCAAAGAAAACAAGGCTCAAGCCTCCAGTACCTATAGTCAGGGGATGTGCCCACAACACAGGTGACCGTCTACCGGGGAGGCAGCTTAACCCAGGCAGGAGGCCAGTTGGGTGATGAGGGAAGCCACAACTGCAGGCATGGGCCAGGCGCTACCCCCACGCACCCCCCAGACCTGGGCCACACCTCTCTGCTCCACTAGTGCACCTTGGCCCTGCCCGGCTCCCGTTAGCCAAAGCAACTTCTCCAAAGAGATGTCAGCTGTTCTAAGGATGTAAACCCAACCCCAGTTTACACCTTGCCTCCAAAATGCCCCCTAAAATCATAGTGTTACAGTTTCTACCAATCCTTGTTTCTCCACGCCCAGTCTTCATCAAGACCTTTGCCCACATGCTCAACTTAAAAGACCCATCCTATACCAAACTTCTGGTTCTCAACCCCTTCTGGCTTTACCCTCCCCACGGCAGGCCCAGAGCCTTGTGGTAGAGCTCTCTGCAAGAGGCAAGCAATGGCTGGTCTCATCCCCAGGCTGAGCAGCAGCCTGCAGGATACTAGATACCAGATGCACACACACTACCCCACACACGCATGGCCACGCGGGACATAGCAGGGCGGCTCTGAATCCACCTGGGCTATTTTTTACGTTGAGATCAGATAACAAAACTGCCCTAATAACTGAAATCCATGAGACCTGCTTCAGGGGCACCAAGGTCTCTGAGCAAAAAAGACCATGTCAGAGAAGACAGATCACATGCTACTTTTATTAAGAGTAAAAATGGAAAAGAAAGAAAGAAGGAAACTGGGCAGACTTCACAACCTTCTGTGAAACAGGCACATGGCCCCCTTCAGAGGCCTGCAGGGACCTAGGCTGGAGGTGAGCTTGTTTATGACACAGGGCTGCCAACGGTTTCCCCCCTTGGTGCCGAACCAAAGCCGGGACACAGAGGTTGGCCGGCCTTTCCCTTTCAAGATCGCCAGGTTTTCTTTCTCCTTCTTTCCCTCCCCTGCCCAAACCTCTCAGCGCCACCAATTCTGAAGAACAAATAGAAGGGCTTTTCCTCTGCAGACCTTCCCTGATGCCTGCCACTGTTCACAGCATTTGCCAGCAAATTCTGGCAACGTTTCCCATTCGCTCTACTTTTGGAGGGTAGCTGTTTACTGCTTCTGCTGTTTTGGGGAGCGAAAATGTTAGCAAAGTACAAGAGGGCTTCCCAAAAACATTAAGGTGTGTTTCCCCAAGTCGATAGAGAAGGCACCCTTGTGCTGGCCAGCTTTACTCGTGGCGTGGCTACGACAGGTCTTAGGGATTTTAGTCTCCATTACTCCAATTCAGGACTGGGAAGCAGACACTTCCTTTAACTGTGGATACCAATTCCTGGGGGGACTTCCCACCCAACCTGTGGGAAACAGGGCCCAGCACTGGCCACTCAAAGGGATACCACGCCCACCTGCCCCAGACCCCTGCTGTCTGCTATCTGCCCGGCTCTGGCCCTCTCCTCAGGCCCCTAACCTGGGTCTGTGGGGGCCGGCAACTGGCAGCACCATCAACCCACATGCTGCTCGGGTGCTCGGCGAGCAGCCCCATGCTTGCCGTGCTGGGTGCTAGGTCACAACAGGCACCAATCAGGAGTCACTCAGTGGCCCCTGCAGAGCCTCCAGGCTGAGATCTACTAAATGAAAGCAGAGCTCCTCTGAAAGGTCACGGAGCCAGCAGAGACCTGGCGGGGCAGGCAGAGGGCACCCGCCCAGCTCTGCCACTGGTGTGCCACGTGACCCTGGGCTTGCGCTCTGAGCCCCTCACGGTGAAACTAGTACGCAACAGAGAGGCTGTGACGGAGTGGGTCAGCAGACACTTACCTGACCTGCATTAGTGCGCCCCATCTGTCTGGGCTGTTGATGACAAGCTTTTTGAACTAGGGTTCAGAACACAATCAGAAAGCGATGGATGGGCACTCACTGCAGAGCTGGAGTGAGGGTGATATTATCTTAAAAGGTTGCCCCATGGCTGCCATGTGAATGCAGGATGTGGAGGGGATGGCGTGAAGGTGAGCCCCAGGAGGGACACTCTTCTCAGCCTGCTTCCCAAGCCTCCTGGCCTAAGCTTCCTGCCTGACAAGGGGTGACTCACCCTCCCTTCCTCAACACAAGAGGGCACACAGGGTGGGCATGTCACCTGCTCATCCCAGGCTTCATCATGTGGCCACACGGATGGCTGTCCTGGGGTCCCCATGGAACTACAATCCTCCTGAAGGAGAACAAACCACCCCACAGTGTCAAACACACTCAGAGGCAGTGGGGACAAGCTCTAAACAAAATCAGTGTGAACAGAACATGCAAAGCACATGCACAGAAGTGCACACTAATCTCAGAGGACGTGCTCCACCAAGTTTCATGTTACCAACGCCTGAGTGTTGTTTTCCCTGGAACAGTGAGTGTGACCCAGGAAGTTCTGGTAATGTGAAAACCTACCCTCAGGAGCAGCAGGCTATGTCCTGGGGGCTGGGCCACTGTAGGGGCAGCTGCAGCCATTCCTACCCTTTCTGCTCTCCAGCCCCAGGATGAAACAGCTGGTCTCTCCGCCCTCACCATCCCTGGACCTAAATCTAAGCAGACAAAGTCAAAGCAGCTGTGCTGGCACTCGGCTGTGACCCGTGCCTTCTCACCCTGGCCAATCTGGGCACTGGGGGACGTGAGCCCCCAAGGAGCTGGAGCTGCTGGGGCATGTGCCTATGTCTGCAAAGAAAAAGCCTCCAATGAACTATGGGTTTGCTATTTAATGGACTCTTAGGGTAAATGCTTCTAGTAAAGAATTATTTTGACACAGCAAAGCCCCACCACAAGCGGATGCTACCTGACACAGCATCAGAGGCAAGTCCCGCTCCAAGGGTAACACCCGTCCCCAGAGCCCCCCACAGCCGTGTCCCCTCACCTGCTCCTGACCTTACACCTCACCACCCCCCTGCCTCATGCCCTGCGTGCCGAGTCAGTCTCCTGGGCTGGCCCCTCCTCTACACCACGCTGCACCCTGTAAGCTCCAGGGAACAGCACTAACCCTGCACCGTCCACACACCCTGAAGCATGGCCATGAGGGGGTGCCCTTTCTACACTCCACCTGTCCAGTATCTGCTGCCTGTTTACCTTCCAACAAGCCTGACTGGCTCCCCCATTTTCTACAAGGCAGACCTCACTTAATCAGCATGACAACCAGGGGCCTGCACCCCAGGTACACAGACAGTCCCTCCCTCCTCATTTCCCTGGGGCCACAGCACTCACTGGCCCAGGATTCTTCCTGACTCAGTTGCCTGCCCTGCCCTCCCCTGCTGTCTGCAGGTATCTCTCTACTGTTTCTGGATGTCCCTGTCTGCTGGTGGTCTTTGAAGGGAGGAGGGCTGCTGCTGTGTTTGCATGCATATGTGCCTGCATGCAGAGTGGCAGAGGCATCCTAGACACCTTAGTGGGGCAGCTGAGCACTGCACAAACAGTACACACGTGGCATCGGGATGGGGGACGGCAGCTCTGAACTGCCCCAACACTGAGAGGCAGTGAATCTCCTAGTGAGAATGGAAAGGCCTGGCAAAGGGGCACACATCCAATTCATCAGGTCAAGGACTGTCTCTAGGATCCCAGATGAGAGATGTGGTGGAGTAATTTAGTGCTCAAGCACATGGACTCTGGAATCAAAGTGCCTGTTGGGCCAAGGCCTAGTGGAGAGCCACGGATGAGCCACCCTGAATCATCAGTGCAACAGGGGACATCACCCCTCACTAGAGACACAGCCCAGGCTGGGCAAGCTAAGCTTTGGGCAGGGCTAGCATCTGGAGCACCCAGCCTCAGTTCACACATGTTTGAGCCCAGCTTATGGGACCTGAGTGTGTGCCAAGCCACACTCCGCTGCACACAGCCAGGGTCTTGGTCAGAGTTTGGCTATTTCCACCACCTGACAAGCTCAACTTGGAAGAGACTGTGGTCCAAGAGAACAGCCCAGAGACAAGCAGTGCCCGGGACCCATGGGAGCGCTCACCCCCGTCACACCTAGTCTGCGGGCGGCACCTTCTGCTCTCACCTGCCACAGGCTGCTCCTGTTGACAGTTCTCACCCGCTACATGCTGGCCCCCCATTTACAGCTTCCCTGACAGCCCTTCTACACATTAACGTACTGAGACCCTCCTGCTGCGCTGGGCAAGGCCCCAGCCCGAGGCCGCCCTGGAGCCCGAGCTGCAGTGATGCCCCTGGACCATGCTTTGTCCCCACTGCCTGTCCCCACACAGCATGAATACCTGCTTTACTGCCTCCCTAAAAAGCACTTCAGAGGAACACCCTGGACTGACATATAAACTGGCGAGCCCCTATTCTAACCCTTCGCACTAGCAGAGCCAGACACTCTATCAAACACAATTACCTGAACTGTCCAAAAATCAGGAAAAAAAGGACTCACACGATTCCTCAGGAATGCAGCCAGTTTCTGGCAAGGCAGACCTGAGGGTTCTGTGTTGTGACCAACAGAAGGTCTCTCCTCTTACAGGAAGAGTCACAAGTGAAACCACATCAGACAGGCATCTGACAGGTGGCCTTCCCACCTGCAGCTGAGTCAGGTGGCTGGTGAGAAGCAACACATTCTGCCTTAAACAAAACTTCAACAAGAAGATACTCAGCGCTCCCGGAGACAGGCCCAGGGTGACAAATGCAAGGGGCTCCACAAACACACCCAGAGCACAGAACAGCCAGATGGCCTGTCCTCCATGCTGTGGGCACCAACACAGGGCCTTGTGGGAGGGCTGTCGACAGGGGCTGGGCACTCTGCCACTGTCAGGTCAGCCATCAAGGCCACACTCTCCTAAGGACAACAGTCACAAGATGGCTGCAAGGTGGTGGGCCTGGCAGGAAGGGGCTGGGGCACAGCTTCCACAGTGCAGGACCACACTCAGGGCCTGGCCCTCACAGCCCCATCGCTGGTGCACTTGCAAGAGATTCCAGCCCCACATGCCTGTGAGAGTCCCTCGCTCCCACTACACTTCTGCCAATCCCAGTGCCAGGCCTGGGGGCAGAGATGAGGTGAAGGAGTCTGTGCAGCTCAGTGCTGCACCCAGCGTCACAGGGACAGGAACAGTGCCTCTGAGGGTCCAGCAGCCTCCATCAGACCCAGGGCAATGGCTCCACCCCCAGACAAAAGAGGCTGGTGCCCCCTCTCTGCAGAGGTCACCCAAGATGCAACAAACTCTTCCCACAATTACTTTACAAAAATGTTGGGCCTTTGAGCACTGCTGGTCCTAAGGCCACTTTGGCCTCCTGGAGTCCTCTCAGGACCACAGGTGAGCCCAGAAGCAACACCATGTTGCAACTTTGCCTGAGCTGGCTGGCTCTGCTCTGCACCTGCATGGACGTGCCCTGACCCAGTAGCCCAGAGCCAGCTCAGGGCTGACTGAGGGCATCCCAGAACCAAGTTGGCAGAGCTACCAGGACAGCCGCCACAGTGGCCTGAAAAGTCAGAACCAAGCCCGAAGCACTGGCAACAGCTTGGAGAGCAAAGACAGGACGGGGAGCTAGGATGGAGGGAGGTCTGTGCCTGCACCACCACAGAGGCAGGAGGAGAAGGGCACAGGGCCAGAGACTAGAGGGCAGCCTTTTCAACAAACGATGCTGGAGCAACTGAACATATCCACACAAAGATGAACTTCAAGCCACTCCATGCACAGCTAAAGAACAGCCTCAAATGGATCCCAGGCCTGAATGTGAAACCCAGTGTTACAAAGCTCCTAGGAGAAAAATCTCTGTGACCTTGGGGTAGACACTTCTTAAGTATGATTGCAAAAACATGATCCATAAAAGAAAAATGATCTATTGGACTTCAGCAGAATCAAGAACCTCTATTCTTTGAAAGACAATATTCAGAGAATGAAGAGACAATCTAAAGACTGGGAGAAAATATTTGCAAATTATGTATCTGGTGGAGTACTCATCTTCTGAACACAAAGAATTCTCAAAACTCAGTAATAAGAAAAGCAAACAACCCAATTTTAAAGAATGGACGATATTTTGGTGCAGAAACTTCACCAAAGATGAGGTTAATTACTCAACACTACTGCTCAGCAGAGCTGTTCACACCAACCAGGGCAAAGGGCACCCCTGCCGCAGCCAGGCCACAAACTGAAGACCGACAGCATTGAGTGCTGGTCCCGAGGGTAGGGATGGAGTGCACGGCACTTTGGAAGACACTGTGGTGCCTGCCGCGGACCACAACCCGGCCACCACAAGAGATGAGTGAGCCTGTCCATGGAGGCCCCACACAATGTCCCAGCAACCAAGAGACACAGACAGCCTGTCCAGCAACACGCGGATGGATGAGCACATGGTGAGAACCGCTCACACACAACAGGGCGGACTCCAAGACAGTTACTGAAGGAAACCAGAGGCACACACAGCCCCAAGCACAGAGCACCACCATACGCTCAAACGTGCAGACGTTGTGTCCAACCCCAGAACCTGATCATTGGTATGGACACGGCGTGGCTCTGCCTGAGAAATGCCTCCAAAGACAGGCAAGGTCTACAGAGCTCCAGGGCAGCTCCTCTGAAAGATAAGCTCAGGGCTGCTGGAGACAGGGTGCCAGGCCAAAGCAAAAAGCTTTGGTCACAGTGAGGAGTCCCTCTGTTGACTCTCATTCCTGCTTCCACAGCATGTGTGTATGACCCAGGCTGAGAGTTCATGGAACTGTGACCTGGTAGGGCCTTGTGCTCCAAGCAGGAGCGCACCCAAGCACAGACCCAGGTGACCCATATAGCACAATGTTCTGCTAAGTGTCCCCCAGCTGTCAGGGACCTGGTGCTCAGACAGAACACAGGAACATGGGGAAGTAAGCCTCCCACCAAAATCAAGAATCAGTGACCTCCGACACCATCGGAGGGACATGCCAGCCACAAGACAACACAGGGCTCACACCGCCCAAGCGCTCCACAGCCAGCCCACCAAGCACACACACAGTAACACAGACATATTGGGACACTTGGTGGGATGACCAGCTGCCCCAGTTTACTGCGGTTCTCACTGGAGCCCACATCCTGGGAAAGCCATTTGTCCCTGAAACCGAAAGTCCCACATCCCAAGAATCCCTTAATCCCAGGAAAACTAGGAAGTTACTAAAGGATGTTCTCAATGGGAACAAGAATAAAGCAAGACTGAGGACAAGGCTCACATCACCCCTGAGGGAACAAGGCAAGGGTGTCTGCTCTCACCACTTTATTCAGTTGTGTACAGAGGGACTAGCCAAGGCAATATCACAAGAAAACAAATAAATAAAAAGCTGGAAGGAAGGTGTAAAACTACCTCTACTTGCAGATATCGACCTTGCATTATAAAATCCTCAAGAAGCCACTAAAAATTATTAGTTAATAAATGACTTAAAGTTGCAGGTTACAAAATCAATATGCAAAAACCAATTGTGTTTCTATACAGTAGCAATGACCAATCTGAAAAAGGAATTAAATTCCATTCATAACAGCATCAAAATGAATAAAATGCTTAGAAATAAATTTAACAAAAATGCAAAGATTAACCACCAAAACAACAAAGCACTGTTGAAAAGAATTAAAGAAGAGCTAAGTAAAATGGAACGGGGCCTCAAGCTTACAGATTAGAGGATCTAAAGACTGTTACCATAGCAATACTCCTAAGACTGACCTACAACCAATACAATACCTAATGATATAAACCCTACTTCACACCACACATAAAAATTAGCTCAAAATGGATCAAGGACCTGAATGTAAGAGCTAAAATTTTTAAACTTAGAGAAAAATATAAGAGCAACTCTTTGCGATCTTGGATTAGGCAGTCAATTCTAAATATGACACCATAAGTACATGCAACCAAGGAAAAACTAGATAAACTGGGCTTCATCAAAATTAAACAGTTTTGTGCTTCAAAAGACATCATCAAAAGAGAAAGATAACCCACAGAATGGGAGAAAATACTTGCAAATCCCTTATCTAAGGAAGTCTTCTCTTTAATAGTATAAACAACCCAATTTAAAAATGAGTGAAGACAGAAGAACAAAGCAAAGAAACAGGAAGTAGGCAGAAAGATCAAATGTGCATTTTACTCAGAGGATGCATGCAAGCCATTTCTCAGGCCTATTACTCTTTTTTTTTCTTTAGACACAGTTGATAACAGATTTGGTTATGAGTAGTAGTAAATAAAAATGGGATCATAAGAGTAATGCTGATAGAGTACACTAAGTTTAAGAAGTGGCAATCTGAAATAGGATTCAAGAAGGCGGCATGAGAGGTGAGACAGAGAACTCCTCCCAAAACCACAGATAGTGCAAAAATATAGTTAATACAACTAACCCTAATACAGCAACAGGAAAGAAGGCTGCACCAGACTGCACACAGACCTCACGAACAGAGCAGACCTCACAAAACAGGGTAACGTACGAAAGCCTTGATCCAGTGGGACCCGAGCCCTTCCCCCACCCCAGCTCACCCGCGGGAGGAAGAGAAACGGAGCAGGAGAGGGGATGGAAGCCTGGGACTGCTGAACACCTTGCCCTGGACATCTGCTTTGTGAGCAGAATCCTATGGTGTGTGGTACTCTGGGCGTTGGGGAGCTCGGATAGGCGGAGTGCTTGAGAGAGATTCTGGCCGTTTGTGGAGGACCGAATCCACACCCGGCCGCTCTGAGACAAGGGAAAGGCAGACGGTCTGACAGACTTCCTAGCAGTAAGAGGGCTGCTGAGCGGTGTGGTTTGCATGGAGCTTGCTGCGCAGGAGAAGGGATAGGGGGACAGGGTTCTTTGGGCGCACTCTGCCCAGCAGATTGAGAACTTTGGGGAGCTTCAGGTGCTCCATCCCCCTGGCTGGCTACTCAACTCCAAGGACCCCACTGTGATATGCAGCCTGCTGAGCCTTCCTCCTGGCATGACAGCACCAGCTCACAAACTGGCAGTCACTGCTCTGGCATCACGCCACACAGAGGGAGGCCTCACCTACAGCAGCAGGAGACGCCAAGCAGAGTCTTACACCTGAGTGCTCGACCCACTGGCTGTGATACTGGAGTCAGGCAGGGCAGACAGGAGTCAGGAAACAGATCTTTCCCCCTCCTACGTAACAGCTCCGCTCCCCTACGAACCCCAACCTCACTCTGGGAGCTGAGCAGCTCCAGAGACTGAAGCTTCTGGGCACTAGAGGGCACCACACAGAAATATCAAACGTCAAAAGAACATGGTACAGACCAATATATCACAAACCCCAGAAAAAGGGCCAAATAAAACTGAACTCACCAATCTTCCTGAAAGGGAGTTCAAAATAAAAATCATAACCATGGTTATGGAGGTACAGAAAAATACTCAAGATTCAGGAATGAATTTAAGACGAAGATTCAATCATTAAGAAATTGCATATCTGAAATGAAACATACAATGGAGGGATTTAAAAGCAGATTAGATGTAGTAGAAGAGACGGTAAATGGAATAGAAATTAGAGAAGAGGAATACGAAGGAGCTGAGGCACAGAGAGAAAAAAGAATCTCTAAGAATGAAAGAATATTGAGAGAACTGTGTGAACAATCCAAATGGAACAATATTCACATCATAGGGTACCAGAAGAAGAAGAGAGAAAAAGGGATAGAAAGGTCACTGAGGAAATAACTGTAGAAAACTTCCCCAATCTGGGGAATGTGATAGGCTCTGAAGCCATGGAGATGCAGAGATCTCCCAAAACAACAGACCCAAGGAAGACAACATCAAGACATATAATAATTGAAATGGCAAAGATCAAGGATAAAGACAGACTTTTTTTTATTAAGGTATTATTGATATACACTATTATGAAGGTTTCACATAAAAAAAACAATGTGCTTACTACATTTAACCATTTAATCAAGTCCCCGCTCATACCCCAACTCAGTCACTGTCCACCAGCGTAGTAAGATGACAGATTCACTGTTTCCATTCTCTGTGCTACACTGTTTTCCCCATTATTCCCCACACTATATGTACTACACATAACACCCCACAATCCCATTCTCCCACCCTCCCACACCCCTCCCCTTTGGTAACCACTAGTTCCATCAGGAGTCTCTGAGTCTGCCACGATTTTGTTCCTTCAGGTGTGCTTCATTGTTACACTCCACAAAATGAGGGAAATCATTTGGCACTTGTCTTTCTCCACCCGGCTTATTTCACTGAGCATAATATCCTCCAGCTCCATCCATATTGTTCCAAATGGCAGGATTTGTTTCCTTCTTATGGCTGAAGAGTATTCCACTGTGTATATGTACCATGCCTTCTTTATCCATTCATCTACTGATGGACACTTAGCTTGCTACCTTATCTAGGCTATTGTAAAAAGTGCTGCAATAAACATAGGGGTGCATCTGTCTTTTTGAAACTAGGCTGCTGCATTCTTTTTTTTTTTTTTTACAATTTATTTTATTTTAGTATCATTAACCTACAATTACATGAGCAATATTGTGATGATTAAACTACCCCCTTCATCAGGTCCCCCCCACCAACCCTATTACAGTCACTGTCCATCAGTGTAGTGAGATGAGAATCACTACTTGTCTTCTCTGAGCTGTACAGTCCCCCCCGTGCCCCCCCACCCTATGCCTGCCAATCGTAATTAGGTTTCTGCATTCTTAGGGTAAATTACTAGGAGTGGGATCCGTGGGTCAAATGGTATTTCTATTTTTAGGTTTTTGAGGAACCTCTATACCGCTGGCCACAATGGTTGAACTAATTTGCATTCCCACCAGCAGTGTAGGAGGGTTCCCTTGTCTCCACATCCTCGCCAACATTTGTTGTTGTTTGTGTTTTGGATGTTGGCCACCCTCACAGGTGTGAGGTGATATCTCATTGTGGTTTTAATCTGCATTTCTCTGATGACCAGCGATGTGGAGCATCTTTTCATGGACCTGTTGGCCATCTGAATTTCTTCTTTAGAGAAGTGTCTATTCATGTCCTCTGCCCATTTCTTAATTGGATTATTTGCTTTTTGTTTGTTAAGGTGCGTGAGTTCTTTATATATTTTGGAAGTAAACCCTTTATCACATACATCATTTATGAATATATTTTCCCATACTGCAGGATGTCTTTTTCTACTGATGGTGTCCTTTGCTGTACAGAAGCTTTTCAACTTGATATAGTCCCACTTGTTCATTTTTGCTTTTGTTTCCCTTGCCTGGGGAAATATGTTCATGAAGAAGTTGCTCATGTTTATGTCCAAAAGATTTTTGCCTATGTTTTTTTCTAAGAGTTTTATAGTTTCATGACTTACATTTAGGTCTTTGATCCACCTTGAGTTTACCTTTCTGTATGGGGCTAGACAGCAGTCCAGTTTCATTATCTTACATGTAGCTGTCCAGTTTTTCCAACACCAGCTGCTGAAGAGGCTGTCGTCTCCCCACTGTATATCCAAGGATCCTTTATCAAATATTACTTGACTGTAAATGTTTGGGTTAATGTTTGGATTTTCTATTCTGTTCCACTGGTCTGTGGGTCTGTTTTTGTGCCAGTACCAAACTGTCTTGATTACTGTGGCTTGGTAGTAGAGCTTGAAGTCAGGGAACGTAAGTCCCTGTTTGATTCCTCCTTCTCAGAATTGCTTTGGCTGTTCGAGGTCTTTTCTGGTTCCATATGAAGTTTAGAATTATTTGTTCCAGTTCATTGAAGAAAGCTGTTGGTAGTTTGATAGGGATTGCATTGAATCTGTAGATTGCTTTAGGTAGTATAGCCATTTGGACAATATTTATTCTTCCTAGCCAAGAGCATGGGACGCATTTCCATTTGTTAGTGTCCTCTTTAATTTCTCCTAGGAGTGTCTTGTAGTTTTCAGAGTACAGGTCTTTCACTTCCTTCGTTAGGTTTAGTCCTAGGTATATTATTCTTTTTCATGCAATTGTGAATGGAATTGTTTTTCTGATTTCTCTTTCTGTTAGTTCATTGTTAGTGTATAGGAAAGCAACAGATTTCCGTGTGTTAATTTTGTATCCTGCAACTTTGCTGAATTCAGATATTAGTTTTAGTAGTTTTGGAGTGGAGTCTTTAGGGTTTTTTATGTACAGTATCATGCCATCTGCAAATAGTGACAATTTGACTTCTTCTTTACCAATCTGGATGCCTTGTATGTCTTTGTTTTGTCTGATTGCCGTGGCTAGGACCTCCAGTACTATGTTGAATAACAGTGGAGAGAGAGGGCATCCCTGTCTTGTTGCCAATCTTAGATGAAAAGCTTTCTGCTTCTCGCTGTTAAGTATGATGTTAGCTGTGCGTTTGTCATATATAGCCTTTATGATGTTGAGGTACTTGCTACGTATCCCCATTTTCTTGAGAGTTTTAATCATGAATGGATGCTGAGTTTTGTCAAATGTTTTTTCAGCATCTATGGAGATGATCATGTGGCTTTTGTTCTTCTTTGTGTTGATGTGGTGGATGATGTTGATGGATTTTCCAATGTTCTACCATCCTTGCATCCCTGGGATGAATCCCACTTGATCATGGTGTATGATCCTCTTGATGTATTTTTGAATTCGGTTTGCTAATATTTTGTTGAGTATTTTTGCATCTAAGTTCATCACGGATATTGGTCTGTAATTTTCTTTTTTGGTGAGGTCTTTGCCCGGTTTTGGTATTAGAGTCATGCTGGCTTCATAGGAAGAGTTTGGAAGTATTCCCTCCTCTTCTATTTTTTGGAAAACTTTAAGGAGAATGGGTGTTATTTCTTCTCTATATGTCTGGTAGAATTCAGAGGTGAATCCATCAGGTCCGGGGGTTTTGTTTTTGGGTAGTTTTTTAATTTATATATATATATATATTTATTTATTTATTATTATTTTTTTACAATTTATTTTATTTTAGTATCATTAACCTACAATTACATGAGCAATATTGTGATGACTAAACTACCCCCTT
>JAQQAC010012171.1:18081677-18116356 GCA_029783875.1 Phataginus tricuspis | reverse complement strand
ATACACCATGATCAAGTGGGATTCATCCCAGGGATGCAAGGATGGTACAACATTCGAAAATCCATCAACATCATCCATCACATCAATAAAAAGAAGAACAAAAACCACATGATCATCTCCATAGATGCGGAAAAAGCATTTGACAAAATTCGGCATCCATTTTTGATTAAAACTCTCAACAGAATGGGTATAGATGGCAAGTACCTCAACATCATAAAGGCCATATATGACAAACCCACAGCTAACATCATACTTAATAGCGAGAAGGTGAAAGCTTTTCATCTAAGATCGGGAACAAGACAGGGGTGCCCACTATCTCCACTGTTATTCAACATAGTACTAGAGGTCCTAGCCACGGCAATCAGACAAAACAAAGACATACAAGGCATCCATTTTGGTAAAGAAAAAGTCAAATCGTCACTATTTGCAGATGATATGATACTGTATATAAAAAATCCTAAAGACTCCACTCCAAAACTACTAGAACTAATAATATCTGAATTCAGCAAAGTTGCAGGATACAAAACTAACACACAGAAATCTGTTGCTTTCCTATACACTAATGATGAACTAACAGAAAGAGAAATCAGAAGAATAATTCCATTTACAATTGCATCTAAAAGAATAAAATACCTAGGAATAAACCTAACGAAGGAAGTGAAAGACCTGTACTCTGAAAACTACAAGACACTCCTAGGAGAAATTAAAGAGGACACTAACAAATGGAAATGCATCCCATGCTCTTGCCTAGGAAGAATAAATATTGTCAAAATGGCTATACTACCTAAAGCAATCTACAGATTCAATGCAATCCCTATCAAACTACCAACAGCTTTCTTCAATGAACTGGAACAAATAACTCAAAAATTCATATGGAACCACAAAAGACCCTGAATAGCCAAAGCAATTCTGAGAAGGAGGAGTCAAACAGGGGGAATTACGCTCCCTGACTTCAAACTCTGGTACTGGCACAAAAACAGACCCACAGACCAGTGGAACAGAATAGAAAATCCAAACATTAACCCAAACATTTACAGCCAATTAATATTTGATAAAGAAGCCTTGGATATACAATGGGGAGATGACAGCCTCTTCAGCAGCTGGTGTTGGAAAAACTGGACAGCTATATGTAAGAGAATGAAACTGGACTACTGTCTAACCCCATACACAAAGGTAAACTCAAGGTGGATCAAAGACCTGAATGTAAGTCATGAAACCATAAAACTCTTAGAAAAAAACATAGGCAAAAATCTCTTGGACATAAACATGAGTGACTTCTTCATGAACATATCCCCCCAGGCAAGGGAAACAAAAGCAAAAATGAACAAGTGGGACTATATCAAGCTTAAAAGCTTCTGTACATCAAAGGACACCATCAGTAGAAGAAAAAGACATCCTACAGTATGGGAATATATATTCATAAATGATGCATCTGAGAAGGGGTTGACATCCAAAATATATAAAGAACTCACGCACCTTAACAAACAAAAAGCAAATAATCCAATTAAGAAATGGGCAGAGGACATGAATAGACACTTCTCTAAAGAAGAAATTCATATGGCCAACAGGCACATGAAAAGATGCTCCACATCATTGGTCATCAGAGAAATGCTGATTAAAACCACAATGAGATATCACCTCACACCAGTGAGGATGGCCAACATCCAAAACACAAACAACAAATGTTGGCGAGGATGTGGAGAAAAGGGAACCCTCCTACACTGCTGGTGGGAATGCAAATTATTTCAACCATTGTGGAAAGCAGTATGGAGGTTCCTCAAAAAACTCAAAATAGAAATACCATTTGACCCAGGAATCCCACTCCTAGGAATTTACCCTAAGAATGCAGCAGCCCAGTTTGAGAAAGACAGATGCACCCCTATGTTTATCGCAGCACTATTTACAATAGCCAAGAAATAGAAGCAACCTAAGCGTCCAGCAGTAGATGAACGGATAAAGAAGATGTGCTCGTATACACAATACAGTATTATACAGCCATAAGAAGAAAACAAATCCTACCATTTGCAACAACATGGACGGAGCTAGAGGGTATTATGCTCAGTGAAATAAGCCAAAAATAAGCCAAGCCGAAAAAGACAAGTACCAAATGATTTCACTCATATGTGGAGTATAAGAACAAAGAAAAAAACTGAAGGAACAAAACAGCAGCAGACTCACAGAACCCAAGAACGGACTAATAGTTACCAAAGGGAAAGGGACTGGGGAGGATGGGTGGGATGGGAGGGATAAGGGGGAAAAAGGGGCATTACGATTAGCAGATGTAATGTTGTGGGGGCACGGGGAGGGCTGTACAACTCAGAGAAGACAAGTAGTGACTCTGTAGCATCTCAGTACGCTGAAGGGCAGTGACTGTAATGGGGTTGGTGGCAGGGGGACCTGATGAAGGAGGTAGTTTAATCACCATAATATTGCACATGTAATTGTAGATTAATGATACCAGAATAAAGTATTAAAAAAAACTGAAGTGAAAGTAACAAAGCCCGACAGAAAAATGGGCAGAAGAGGAGCATTCTTATTAGGAATGCAGCAAGAGGCCCTGACGTAGAAAACTCCGCGCATCACATGCGCAGCGGGTGGGGGGGGGGGGCAGAGGCCTCGCCCCTCGGCAGAGCGCGAGTGTACTCCTGCGCAGGCGCAGTGCAGTGAGTCAGCCCTCCGATTGCAGGCGCCCACCTGCGCGGCTCGGGCCGAGCCCGCTCGGATTTGTCTTGCTTGGGACACTGTTCTGGGCACTCGTTTGCAGGCCCGGCTCACTGAAGCCGGGCGCCCCTGGGTCAGGGTCGTGGGCGTTTGTGTGAGTGTCCTCCTCGCCTTCCCTCGGGAAACTGGCTGGGCTCACGAAGGGCGGGGCAGGCCGGGGCAGGCGGCTGGCCGCCGCAGGCCGAAGCCTCATGGCAGCCCACGCACCAGTCAGATGGAAAAAGTGCCTTGTGCTGTAGAAGGATGGCCCAGGGTCTCGGGGGACCGGAGCTGATGAAGAGGCCCTGGAGGTTGGGGGCGGGAACGAAAAGCAGCCAGACGCTGTGATGGGCCAAGCAGGAGCAGGCTGGACAGCAAAGGGCCGTGGGCTGCGGAGTGCCTCTCGGTTGCGCACGCGCGCAGCGAGCGCTCAGCGGCGGCCCAGGTCTTGGGGGAGGCACCAGGGAGGCCTGGCCTCCAGGAACAGGGAGGGCCATGGTGGTGAGGACAGGAGTGAAGGGCAGTCCGCCTGCTGCTCCCTCCCCAACACACACGGGCCCTGTCACCTGTGCCTGGCGTTGAGCTCAGAGCGCCAGGCCACTCAAAACTCCAGTTCCTGGGGTGGAGGGTGACAGCGCTCAGACTAAGTCAAAGAACCTCAAGTGCAAAGCGGACACACAACCATGCTCCATCAAGCCCAAGAAAAGCCAGCTTCAGAAGGGGTAACCCAGCCCTGCAGGAAAAGAGGCCAACACAGCTGGGCTCCACTCAAAGGAATCCGCCACCTTAGAAGAGAAGGCTAAAAAACCACTGAAATTAAATGTATTTACTCGGAAATTCAAAAGCAAAACTCAGGTGAACCCAGGGGAGCAGTTCCCTGCGGGAGCACGCTGCCATCACGAGGTCTGTATTTACAAACGAGTGTTTTATTACTTGTGTAAACAAAATGAAAATCTCAAAGAAATGTCTTCTGGATGAAATGGGAGAATTTAGTACTTCCACAGCCTCTATTCCAGGGCCACTGAGTGGCAGGACAAGGCACAGAACCATCTGCTGACGCCTCAGGCACTGGCCACAACATGTGCCTTGACTGGCGACCCCACTTGGGCGCCACCCTTCACTCCTTGGCATCCCGTGAACCACCACTGTCTGCAGAAGGCAGCCTCCCATTCCTTGGCTTTTGGACTGGGAAGACCCCCCCCACAGCACTGTCATTTGGCTATGCCAGGCCTCTCCCAACCCTGACCACCTGCTGTCCTGGCACGGGAACAGCCCACACCTGCTTTCTGCCTCTGGACTAACCATTCCCAGACAGAGAGCACAGTGCCACAAGAGGTAACCTGTGCTGTTTACTCTGGACAGCCAACTCCAAGAATCTGAAGGAGCAGGCACAAGGCTGACCGGCTGAGACTCACGTGGTGAGCCCAGCTAGGCATGGATCTCCGCACACAAAACCAGCTTGCTAACGCCATCTGAGACCCTTCCCATCCCTTGGTTTGTTTTTAGCGTACAGACGCACCTCCTATTGTGCTTCACAGACACTGCGTTTCTTACAAACTGTCCAAGTCTATTGGCACCATTTTTCCAATAGCATTTGCTCACTTTGTGTGTCTGCCATGTTTTGGTGATTCTCACAGTATTTCAAACTTTTTCATTATTATAATAATGGAATTATATACTATATAACATATATTGTACTTATTTATGATCAATGATTACAACTGGGTGGAAAGTTCAGGTTGTTTTAACATTTTTTAGCAATACAGCATTTTTAACGTGTGTACCATCTTATTAAACATAACTGCATGCTCAGTAGACTACTGCATAGTGTAAACATTATTTCAGTATGCACTGGGAGACCAAAACACCGCCTGACTGGCTTTGCTGGGGTATGCTTTACTGCAGTGGTCTGGACCCATACTTGCAGTGTCTCCAACATGAACTGCACTTTCTAATTTCCCTCAATCACTAGGTGTTACTCCTGAAAAAGTTTTTTGGACTTTTCAATGCTATTGCCTGTTCAGTCCCCATTCCCGTATGACTTCCAGAGAATGAGGCCAATGGAGCAGATGCTGAGTGCCTGTACAGGACACCCAGCAGAACGCGCACCCACAGGCCAACGTGGATGCCTCCAGGAGAGCCACTGTGGAGAGGATGGGTGAGCAGCACGCTCAGCTCCTGGCAGTGGAAAGGCAGGTGCAGGACTGGTGGGGCATGGAGGTAGAGCAGATAGAGGGGGAGGGGGAGGCAACCCTCACAGCCTCTCCCAATGGTGGCACTGTGGCAGCTAGGGTCCCAGCACCCCTTCTACTACTGCCATCTTTTCAAATATCTGCATGCAGCATTTTTCAAAACACCAGTAAAAAAAAAAGTTTTTAAGGAAAAAGGAAGTTCCAGGCTTGGAGGAGGCATAAAGAGGATCCAGGACCTGGGTGGTGCCCCCAGCCCTCCCCGCAAACCAGGATGGCCACCCTACCCCCGCAGCAGTGCTCCTCCCAGTGTCCTCACGAGGCAGATCTGCCTGGCCCTGATACCACTGTCAGCAGGGATCAGCTCCATGGCCACACAAGGGCGCTGTCCACCTGCAGGGGGTGGCCACACCCCCCACTGAGGCCTGCCTCTGGGAGGTGGTCTGCGGCTCTCTGCAGAGCCTAGGGATTGTTTCCCTTGGGATGGAGAACAGTCTTCTCTGTGTTCTATTATTTAAGACCCAGTAGAGTGGGCAAGGGGTGGGTGGTCACAAGCCAGCTGTCACGCCTGCTTCCAGAAGCACAGGCCCCAGGGTCATGGGGTCAGCACACCACTTCAGAAGAGGAAGACAGAGGACCTGGGAGAGCGTGAGTGTCTGACATGACATTCCTCCTACTGATCAGCTTCCTGGGGGGCACCTAGAAAATGCTGCAGTGTTTTTAGGGCCCAGCTGGCCCTACCCACCCCCTTACTGCGGAGTGCCAGCAGCAGCAGGGCAGAAAGCTCTCAGGGGGCCTGCCTGATAGGGACACTGGGGGTGGGGGAGGGGCAGATGGACTACCCGGGGCACAGGGACTCTTTGGGGGCCAGGCCCAGACTTGCCCCTGCCCCTTCCACAGGTCCCAGGAAGAAAGCCCTAAATATCTGTTGAGTAAATAAGAAGCAAAAGCACACAGGAACACACACAAGGCCATATCTGTCACAGGGAACATAATTTCAAGTAAAACCAAATAAAGCAAAGGTGAGAGTAGCCAAAACTGGGCTAGGGCTCCAGCGGGCACCTGGGATGGGCCAGGCACCCACCTCAGACAGCCTGGCTGAGCAGGGACAAAATGGAATATCTCTCTGGGGCCAATTTAGCAGCATCCACCAACATTACTAATGCCGTGCGGTTTGACCCAGTAATCCTGTTCTGGGAACTCATCCAAGAGATACATACACATGTTCCCAAGAGACACACACAGCACCATTTGTGATGGCGGCACGTTGGGAACGTAATTACACCCAGTGGGGATGAATGACACTGCACCCACACGTGGGACACGGAGAGGCTGCAGTCAGTCACCTGGAAAGCTTCTGAAAACCCCAATGTGGCCACACCCACCAGCCCAATCAGATCTCCAGGGGCAGGCCCAGTAATATGCAGGAGAAAGCCCTGGGGTGCCAAGGACAGCCACGTGCTGCCCTCCCCAGGCAAACCCACTCCACTGCTCACCTTCCACACGGGTCTGGGCCTGCTCCTCATGACATACCAGGGACCACGCTGCACACTGAGAATGTTCACAGAGCTACATCATGTGCTGGCACCCACTCCACTGGAGGCCGTATGGGCATATGCCATTCCTGCATGCTCCCCATTCTGAATTATGTCATGCATGGATGAGTGCTGCGCGCTGGGGACCAGGGCTCACCATCACCTCACCCAAAGCAGAGCAACCAGAAAACAGGGCCCAAAGATGTGCCCAGCTTCCCCACACAGCTGAGCCAGGCGGCCTGCCGTAGGGTGTAGGCCCAGCGTCACCTGGCCAGCTGCTGTGCCACCCTCCTGGTCACTTATCCAGAACCTGCCCCTTCTGCAGGGATCACAGGCAGAAGAGACCTCCAGAGGATCTGACTTACAGCACAAAGCAGGAAGACCTGATGTAGGTTGTTCCTCAAGAGGTACTTTTTCCCCTCTAGAATCACTGTTTTTATTTTGAGATTCATTTATAGCTGACAGACTTTGTTTTCAGAAGAGCCTGACCTATTTATCTTACAGCAGCGACTAAGTCTGTCAGATCCTGAAGCCATCTCGGAGAGTGACCTGGCATCCTAGCCGTGGGCATGAGGGGTGTCAGAGGGCATGTGAGGGAGGGGGAAGAGGTGTGAGTCACCTGGAGTCTTCCCCCTGCAACTGCACAAGATGTGAGAATACAACCCGCTTCCCTGTGCAGATGGAGAAACCGACACGCACAGTGGTGAGTGCTGTGCCTCAATGCAGTTGTAAGACAGAGCTGGCCAGTCCCCAGGAATGGGAGCAGGGCTCAGTGGGCTCAGAGGCCTAGCCACTGTCCGCACTGCTGTGCTAGGGAGAAAGTGACTAGTACCAGGAGGATCTGCAAGATACTTTTCAAAGCGAACAACCAGCTTCTGCTTCAGGATTTTTCTTTAACACCAAAGAAGTGTACCTTGTTTGTTTTCACTGAAAAGGAAATATATGCACCTGGCAAAAATCTATTAGTTAGAACTTAAAAACAAAGGTGAAGAAAGGAGACAAGAACACAGTGTACCTGCACGTCCTCGCTGCCAACCCCAACACATCTCCCCTCCCATGTTACTTTGAAGTCAATATCTCACCATTTCATCTATAAATATTTCAACCAGTATTTAAGTTTCCAGTTTTCTCATATGCTAGTGAAAGTTTAAATCTATCATTTCCAATAATGCATCATTTGTAGCTCACCTTCAATTTCTTTTATTTTCTCAAAGTGTATTTGTTAAAAAAAAAAATTAGGTTGTTTGTACACTGAGTTTCCCACAATCTGGCGGTTACCTGATGTAGCAAATTGGCAGTTGGATTGAAGACAAACATTTTTGAAAGTTACAAGGGTAACTAACTGGAAGTGCGTTCTCCCTAAATGCAACCACTGTCCATACCTTCTTTTGCAAAATGTTTATGTTTTCCAAAATTTTTATTCTTTATATTTTTTATTTATTTTTCCTGCAACCTATGATATGCCGTGGGAGTTCACATTCCGTCCCTGAGCACCCTGGGCTGAGCTGCCGATAAGGACCAGGTCGTCTCCTGGAGTAGTCTGCAGCGCAGCGCAGGTGAGTGGTCACACACATGGATATGCATGGAAAACACTGTAGACAGTATCCCAGAAAGCTAACAGAGTGTTGGACGCTTGTTTCTTTGTACCCATATCTTCATTTCCCAAACAGTATACATGGAGTACATGAGGGAACCGGGCAGCCTGCTCGCGTCTTGGAAAGGGAAGCAGTGCTGACAAGGGGCTGCATGTGTGTGTCTCCATGAGCCCCAGCTGTCCCTGGCCCCAGCCCACAGGGTGGGTGATATGGGTGGTGTCTGGTCTGTCCACAGGCCTCTCTCAAAGGGCCTCCTGCACTAGGCCCTGGAGAGCCGGGACCCATGAGACAGAGCTGCCTGTCTGACAAGCCCTCGGACGGCATGACTGCACACAGATGGGATGCCCAGCCAAGAGGACCCTCTCCTGCTCTCCTGACAGCCCGTTAAGGAACCTCCAGGGCAGAGACACCAGGCAGGTGAGCAGAACAGAGGAGCACATTCAGCACACACCTGATCTCAGCCAGCCTCCACCAGGTGAGCAGGCCAACATACTCTCACAGGAGGCACAGCGACCTGTGGAGGGGCACAGAGAGGCCAAGTACATTAGGCTCTGGGGTGAGGTGGCCCAGCCCTGTGCTGGAACCACGCAGCACCAGGGTGGCTGAACAGAGGACCATCTGGGAGACAAAGCATTCACCAGGGTACCATGAGGAAACCTGACATCTCCCTTCCAAACTATGCCGTCCTTCCCCAGGCAGCTCTCCCTCACCCCATCTCCCGCAGCTCTGCTTGCGCAGGGAGCAGACCCCAGTTACAGGTGTCACCACTAAAGGTGGACAGTGGGGATGCCAGCCCTCATCCAGCCTGGTCCCCAGGGCAGAGGTGCTGTTTCTAGGCATGACAACAGCTTAGCACTACTCTTCTCTCGCTTCCTTTCTGAAGAATTCTGTTTGTGTTTTGTAAAGACAAAAGCCCAAGGGGCACAGCTGTTTGTACATTTTCAGGGACATCCCAGCACCAGCAAATGCAGTCACCACGGTGTCACCTACAGCAGAACCTGCCGGTAGAGAGGTGAACTGCAGGACCCAGTGCAGCGACACAGGGCCAGACCCCAGACGGAACCCTAGAGAGAACCCAGGGAGGGCAGCTCTGAGAAGCACCTGGCAGTGGCTGGGGCAACGATGCAATGGGGGTAGTAGTCTGTTCTGGGCCCCGCTCTCCTCCCGCCTCCACACAAACACTGAGACCCTCGGCAGCTGCACCCACACCAGCCTCACCTTGACCCTGCACACACTCTGACGCTACACGGACCACAGGCACCTTTCCAATGCTGCCTCATGTGGGTGAGGAGAAGGCAGAGGGCCCACTTTCTCTCTCTCCCCTAAGGGATACAAGGGCATTTGAAGCACCGGGATGGGGCATCTCTGCTCTTCACTTGAAAAGTCCTGGCAGTGACAGAAGGGCAGGAGCAAGGACGAAGTCAGAGTGACAGGGAAATTGGAATCCCCTCAAGTCACCCAAAACTAGTACACATGTGGCTTTTGGGCAGGACAATCTGTATATCATTATATGTAAGTGAATGTGTATACCGCCACTAGACAGAAAGCAGACCCACAGTGGGCAGGACTCGGGGGAACAGGGGATGACTCCAGAGAGGAAGCCAGACCCGGGCCACGGGCCTCCTCGTCCTCACGGGAATGGCCTTTGGCACTGCACCTGTCAACACTGTGAACTGCTCCACAACAGCGACCTGTCCTGTTAGGCAAACCATCCCATATACAACGAACAGCCTATACTAAAAATACACATGTAAAATACAGACACATACATTTTTGTTACCTTATGCCATTATTCCATTTCTATGCTGAATTTGTTTGAATTAAACAAATATGAGTGACTCTCTGTAGACTCAGAGAAGGGAGTCTGCCATCACCACTACCAAAAGCGGGGCAGAACCACAAGCAAATCAGCGGCAAACAGGAATTATTAGAAATGACGCGTTGCAGACCTGGATCCTAGGTAACTTGTTTGGATAGGGGGCCCAGGACAGTGTCACCTAAAGAGCAGCCACCTTGAATGACTTGGTTAAAAGAACCCCAGGTCTGCAGTTTACAGGATAAGTTATCCTGGAACTGACAAGAGGGTCCCAAGGGGCAGTGGGGACAGGCAGGCTTTCACACTCCACCACCAGACTAGCCACAGCACTCCCCACGGAACGAGGTCTGCACCAGGTCTCCGGTCCCGCTCGTGGAAAGCCAGTCACACCACAAGGCCACAAAGCCCCCAGTTCTCAGAAGCGCTGGTCATGCACCACTTGCCTCTGCCATCCCAGAATGCACCTGAGGCTCCCGTCCACACTAACACTGCGGAGGACTCAGAAACTAACCAACTGTAACCCAGAGCACAACCCACTGGTTCAGAAATAAAAAATCAGGGTCTCTGTAGGACAACGAGGCAGCTACTCTAGTCTATTCTTCAAAATCAAACAAACCCCCTCTTCTAATAAAGCTTTCAGAATTACAAAAATACAAAAAAGTTAGTAAAACAAAATGTATGCTCACTGCAGAAATATTAGGAAAACTTAGTCAGGGCCAAAGATGACAATAAAAGCACTTGGTACCCACCACGTTGTGAAAGCCACTGTCAATAATCTAGTTCGTTCCAGGCCTTTTTGCTGCGTGCACGTAATCTTACATGTTTCCAAATTTGTTATTCATTTGAAGCCTGCTTTACTCACAGTGCTCCATCATTAGAATACCTGTGCACATCAGGGTTCAACCACAGAAACGGAACCAGCAGCAGAGTTCTATTAAGAGCCCAACAACAAAGAATGGGCCTACGTGATGGAGGGGACCCATGCGGAAGTCTCCAGAAACAGGGCAAGCTGCTGTCGACGGATGAACCTCCCCTTTGGGGAAGGCCCGCCCCCACTCCACTTTCCTGTCACTTCCTCAACCAGGAATTCCGTTCAAAGCTGCCCCCAGTGGGTGGGAGGGAGAATGCACTGAGAAGGAAGAGCAGAAGGGAAGTTAAGACAGAGAAGGGACGAGGCAGAGCCATCCTTCCAGAGGCAGAAATCCAGTTCTCCTGCAGCAGAGGCCAGTGCATCAAGCTGTCCCATCCCTCAGACGCGGCCTCAGCTCACATGGGACGGGCAGCTCTTCTCACCCAGAGAGAAGCCCAAGGGAACAGAGTCCCAAAAAGGAAGCACAGGACAGCACCTGGCTTGAGCCAAGCCCTGGCCGTCTCAGCTGCAGCACCTCTGGCTCACAGTGCTGAAGCAGCCCTGCAGGCATCTCTGTCCTCCCTTCATGGAGGAGAAGATGAGGCATGGGAGGCACATTGCCTGGCAGGGTAACAGATTTACAGAGTGGCAGTCTAAAGGGACACTGGGTCCACAGGCCCCCAATCAGACAGCCTCTTCTCTGCAGGTGCACCTCAGACCAAGGGCCGTGGATACACATCCCAGCACTGCTCCTACAGGGAAAGACACAGAGTCAAGACCCTGAGGCAAAGCCCCCAAGGATCGGTAGGTCCCTCAGCATAACCATTAGCCCAGGGCTGCTCTGGCTCCAGCTCTTAACTAGCTGTATGACTGTGGACACATGAACACCTCACCTCCAAAGGAGAAAGAAGGCCAAAGCCACCTGACGTCCCACCCTATGTAACCAAAGCACCGCAACACAGTTTACAGACACGAAGAGTTAAATAATGCTGAGAGAGAATCGGTGTGTCCCCACGTGAACACTACTTGTGGGCAAACCCAACCAGCAGATGCCCAGGGAAAAAAGACCACAAAGTGGAAATCCTTACCCGGGAAGAGCCGGTGGTCCCCTTGGGGCTTCAGGCACAGCAGCTGGCACTCCTGGTGGCTCTGCCTCCCCCGAGCTGCAGGCCGCCTCCTGCAGAGCACCCTGTGGGCCTAGAGGCCCCTGAGGCCTGCCCAAGTCTGTAGTGGAGTCAATCTCAACCTCCTGAACTAGAGTTGGGACCGGCTCCGGCTCAGCCACAGCGATGGTGGCCTCCTCTTCCTCCTTCTTCTGGACTTCCTCTTCCAGCTCCTTTCTCCTCTTCTCATCATCCTGACGGGCCATCTGATCAAAGGCTTTGAATACCTAAAATCAAACAGCAATCCAGTGATGAGTTCACCTGCCTGGTGCAGGACACCCACTCTGAAGAAAAAAAGTAAAACCTGGTCAGCAGAGAATGAAAAAGCAGTAGGCTGGCACACACTACCATCAGCCAAATGGAAATGCACCGCACACAAATGAAACCTCACAAGCCAGGCTCATAACATTTACACACCCTTGAGCCCAGCTCTGGAACATGAAGGATGCCTAACTCAGTGGTCTCACCTGTCACTGTTTTTACAGCTCCCAGACAATCCTGTTCACAATGCAAAAGACACAGTCCTGGTCCTTTGTGCTCTTGAGGCACCAGCACTGAGGCTTAGAAGGGAGGATGGGAACCCAGTTGAATTTCAATCCACAAATACGAACAGACTACTGGACTCCTGCCATCTTCCCACACTGCAAGGCTGGGGCTGGGTTGGGTCTTACTTGGGAATTTTACTCCACTAACAGCCACAAAGTGGCTACAATGTGCAAGAAGACAAAAACCCAAATGACACCTCCCACCCTCTAAGAACTTAAAACTCAGCCCTTAGTCTTTTTCTGGGACACAGTCACACCCATAAGGTGATGGGACTCTCCACCTGAGAAGTGCACACGAAATATGGCATTTTGTGTGCACCACTCCAGGAAGCACGTAACCTTACATGCAGCATGGCCATGACAGACCATGCGTGACAACTCTGACAGGAGACCTGAGCAACACCTGCGATGCCACTGAGCGGGAGCCAAATGAACACCACCAGTGAAGAAATCTACAGAAGTGTCTTAGAAGGAAGGGGCTCTGGGTTCCACAGGAGGGAATGTCCCGGCTCAAGAGGTGGGGCATCAGCAAAGTTCCTCCAGCAGCTGAGGCAGGAAGGCGGGAGAGGCAGACTCCTCCACACTCCTAGGTGTTTACCCAACAGACTGAAAACTTGTTCACATAGAAACCTACATAAGTAAGTTTATAGCAGCTTAATTCATTGTTGTGAAAACTTGGAAGCAACCTAAATGTCCTTCAATGGGTGAATGGATAAACTGTGGCGCATCCAGATGATGGAATATTACTCAGCAAATTAAAAAAAATATACTCTCAAGCCATGAAACCTTAATGACACCACTAAGTGAAAGAAATCAATCTGATAAGGCTCTGGGCTAGTGATGTCAACCCCCTAACATTCTCCAAAAAAAAAAAAACCTGTGGAGAGGTTGGAGAAAAGATGGTGACATGAGTAGTTTGGCAGAAATCTCCTCCCAAAACCACATATATTTTGAAAATACAGCAAATACAACTATTCCTAAAAGAGTGAACAGAAGTAACAGTACACCAGTCAGTCTACATCTGGGAGAAGTCAACATCTCACAGAAAACAGTAAAGTAAAAAGCCATGATCTGGTGGGACCTGAGCACTTCCCCCTCCCCAGCTCACCAGTGGGAGGAAAAGAATCAGGGATGGGGGTGGTTAGTGGAAACACAGGACAGATAAATACCCAGCCACAGAAATCTACCCTGGGAGCACAGACCCACATTGCATGGTGCACTGGAGATTAGAAGGGCTGAAAAGCAAAGTCTGAAACTAAAACTGTAAACAGGTTCCCACAACTGGCTGCCCCTGGGACAAAAGAAAAGAAGGTGCTTTAAAAGACTTAAAGGGGCAAAGGTTTAGGAAAAGGAACAGGTGGACAAAATCATCCTGGCACACTCAGCCCAGCAGGCTGGGAAGTTTCAGGAGCTTCCGGTGCCCTATCCCCCTGGTTGGCAACACAGCCATGAGGGGCCCCTCATCGAGATAACCAGCCTGCCGCTCCATCCTCCCCGCCGGCACCTGCGTGCAAATAGGCTGTGCCCGCCATTGCTGTACACGAGTGGAAGGGCAGACTCGCCTACAGCAACTACACAGCTTAACGCAGAGGATTCTCCCTGTGCATGGCAAACTGGCCCAGACTCGGAGGCTGCTCCCTGCACATGGTTAACCAGCACAGACAGCAGAGACGGGCACAGAGACCTGGAGGCATGAAGGGGCATTGTTCTTGTGGCAGAACCCAAACTGCTTGCCTGCGACCCCCGCCATCACCCTAGGCCATACCGAGGGCCACCCGCCCACAGCAGTTTAGGGGATTAACCCACAGGCTGCTCCCTGCGTGCAGTTAACTGGCACAGACAGCGTAGACAGGCACGGCAACTGGCAAGGAGGAAAGGACTTTGTCCTCTCAGCTGACACCGGTGCCACTCGCCAGCGACCACTCCCATCATTCCAGGACTATGAAAAGGGAGAAGAACCTTGTTCAATCAAAAATCCTTAAAACACAAGCAAGAGGGTTAGGGGAGACTGAAATCACCAATCTTCCTGAAAAAGAATTCAAAATAAAAGTCATAAGCATGCTACTGGAGCTACAGAAAAATATTCAAGATCTAAGGGATGAATTCAGGAGTGAGATAACTGAAATGAAACAAACAATGGAAGAATTTAAAAGCAGATTAGGTGAGGTGGAGGAGACAGTTAATGTAATAGACTTCAGAGAACAGGAATACAGAAAACCTGAGGCAAAGAGAAAAAAGGATCTCTAGGAATGACAGAATATTAAGAGAACTGTGTGACCAATTCAAACGGAAAAATATTCGCATTATACGAGTACCAGAGGAAGAAGAGAGAGAAAAAGGGATAGAAAGTGTCTTTGAAGAAATAATTGCTGAAAACTTCCCCAATCTGGGGAAGGAAGTAGTCTCTCAGGCCGTGGAAGCCCACAGATCTCCCAACACAAGGGACCCAAGGAGAACAACACCAAGACACATAATAATTTAAGTGGCAAAGATAGGGAGTTCCGGGAAGATGGCGGTGTGAGCAGGGTGGGGGAAATCTCCTCCCAAAACCATATATATTTATGAAAATACAACAAACACAACTATTACTAAAAGACAAACCAGAAGATACAGGACAGCACCCAGCCTGCATGTACACCTAAGAGGACTCAGCACCCCGCAAAGTGGGTAAGATATGGAGCCCCATCCCGGTGGGAACTGAGCACTCCCCCATCATAGCGCACTGGCGGGAGGAGAGGATTCAGAGCCGGAAGGGAGGGAAGTACAGGCCCGTGAAATAACCAGCCGTGGTGATCTGCGCCGGGAGCACTGACACACATCGTGTGGCGTATCGGAGATTGGAGAGACAGAGGGTGCAGGATCTGAGCAGGGAACGCACCGGGTCCTCGCAACTGGCTCCCCGGGACAAAAGAAAAGCACATGCTTTTTTTAGCGGTCTCAACAGTGACAAGGGCCCAACAGTGGAGCAGGATGGTCCCAGCACACTCAGCCCAGCAGGCTGGGAGTCCTGGGGAATTTCGGACCCCTTGGCTGGTGACTGGAAAAAGTAGCCACACTGAGACTAGCCACAGAGATCAGCAGCCTCCCATTCGTTCCCGCCCTGGCCAGAGATACAAAGGGCCCTGCGGAGCAGAGCAGCCGTGGCTGCGGAATAGTGGAGCAAAAGAGCCACCTACAGCATCCTCACAGAATTTACTCCCAGCGGGTGTTTTTTTTTGGTTTTTTTTTGAAGGTGTTTTTTTTCTCTTTTCTTTTCTTTTCTTTCTCTTCTTTGTTTCTCTTTTTTTTTGAAAAGTCTTAAAGAGCCCAGCTGACATACATGGCACCTATCACAGACCACTTCAATCACCAAGAAAAGACAGAGGAATATGATACAAACAAAGCTTATCCAGACCCAGACACCAGAGAGGGAGTCTGAAGGGATGGAAATGCACAATCTTCCTGAAAAAGAATTCAGAATAAAAGTCATAACCATACTGATGGATCTACAGAGAGAGATGCAAGAGCTGAGGGAGGAAGTGAGGGAAGTGAGGAAAGACTATGCAGAAATGAGACAAGCAATCGATGGGCTTAGCAGCAGAGTGGGCGAGATGCAAGAGAATGTTAATGGAATAGAAATTAGAGAACAGGAATACAGAGAAGCTGAGGAAGAGAGAGATAAAAGGATCTCTAGGAATGAAAGAATATTAAGAGAACTGTGTGACCAATCCAAACGGAACAATATTCGCATTATAGGAGTACCAGAGGAAGAAGAGAGAGAAAAAGGCATAGAGTGTCTTTGAAGAAATAATTGCTCAAACTTCCCCATGCTGGGGAAGGAAATAGTCTCCCAGTCCACGGAAGCCCACAGATCTCCCAAAACAAGGGACCCAAGGAAGACAACACCAAGACACATAATAATTAAAATGGCAAAGATCAAAGATAAGGACAGAGTATTAAAGGCAGCTAGAGAGAGAAAAAAGATCACCTACAAAGGAAAACCCATCAGACTATCATCAGACTTATCAACAGAAACCTTACAGGCCAGAAGAGAATGGCATGATATATTTAACATAATGAAACAGAAGGGTCTTGAACCAAGAATATTGTATCCAGCATGATTATCATTTAAATATGACGGAGGGATTAAACAATTTTCAGACAAGCGAAAGCTGAGAGAGTCTGGCTCCCATAAACCACCACTACAGGATATCTTAAACGGACTGCTCTAGATGGAAGCACTCCTAAAGCTAAAAAGATGTCACCAGAGAAAATAAAAGCATAGCAAAGAAAGCAGACCATCCAAATACTAACTAAAGGCAAAGAATAAAACACCTAGTATATAAAGCATAGAGCAGGAAGAATAAGAAGGGAGAGAAATAAAGAAATATCAGACTGTGTTTACAATAACTTAACAAGAAAGTTAAGTTAGATTGACAAAGATTAAAGAAGCAACCCTTGAACCTTTGGTAACCACGAATCTAAAGCCAGCAATGGCAATAAGTACATATCTATCGATAATCACCCTAAATGTAAATTGACTGAATGCACCAATCAAAAGACACAGAGTAACAGAATGGATAAAAAAGCAAGACCCATCTATATGCTGCTTACAAGAGACTCACCTCAAACCCAAAGATATACACAGATTAAAAGTGAAGGGATGGAAAAAGATGTTTCATGCAAACAACAAGGAGAAAAAAGCAGGTGATGCAGAACTTGTATCACACAAAATAGACTTCAAAACAAAGAAAGTAGCAAGAGATAAAGAAGGACATTACATAATGATAAAGGGGTCAGTCCAACAAGAAGATATAACCATTATAAATATATATGCACCCAACACAGGAGCATCAGCATATGTGAAACAAATACTAACAGAAGTGAAGGAGGAAATAGACAGCAATGCAATAATTCTAGGAGACTTTAACACGCCACTCACTCCAAAGGATAGATCAACCAGGCAGAGGATAAGTAAAGACACAGAGGCACTGAACAACACACTAGAACAGATGGACCTAACAGATATCTACAGAACTCTGCACCCAAAAGCAGCAGGATTCACATTCTTCTCAAGTGCACATGGAACATTTTCCAGAATAGACCACATTCTAGGCCACAAAAAGAACCTCGGTAAATTCAAAAATATTGAAATCCTACCAACCAACTTCTCAGATCACATAGGTATAAAACTAGAAATAAATTTTAGAAAGAAATAAAAAAGGCTCACAAATACATGGAGACTTAACAACATTCTCTTAATGAATCAATGGGTTAACGACCAAATCAAAACAGAAATCAAAGAATATATGGAGACTAATGACAACAACACAAAGTCACAACTTCTGTGGGACGCAGCAAAGGCACTACTAAGAGGAAAGTATATTGCAATCCAGGCCTATTTAAAGAAGGAAGAACATTCCCAAATGAACAGTCTAAAGACACAATTATTGAAATTGGAAAAAGAAGAACAAATGAGGCCCAAAGTCACCAGAAGGAGAGACATAATAAAGATCAGAGAAGAAATAAATAAAATTGAGAAGAATAAAACAATAGAAAAAAATCAATGAAACCAAGAGCTGGTTCTTTGAAAAAATAAACAAAATAGATAAACCCCTAGCCAGACTCATTAAGAGAAAAGAGAATCTACACACATAAACAGAATCACAAATGAGAAAGGAAAAATAACGACGGACATCTATATACTAACAAGCTGCAAAACCTAGAAGAAATGGACAACTTAGAAAAATACAGCCTTCCAAGACTGACCAAGCAGGAAACAGAAAAACTAAACAAACCAATCACCAGCAACGAAATTGAATCGATAATCAAAAAACTACCCAAGAACAAAACCCCCGGACCTGATGGATTCACCTCTGAATTCTACCAGACATATAGAGAAGAAATAACACCTATTCTCCTTAAAGTTTTCCGGAAAATAGAAGAGGAGGGAATACTTCCAAAGTCATTCTATGAAGCCAGCATCACTCTAATACCAAAACCAGGCAAAGACCTCAACCAAAAAGAAAATTACAGACAAATATCCCTGATGAACGTAGATGCAAAAATACTCAACAAAATATTAGCAAACCGAATTCAAAAATACATCAGGAGGATCATACACCATGATCAAGTGGGATTCAACCCAGGGAGGCAAGGATGGTACAACATTGGAAAATCCATCCTCCACATCAACAAAAAGAAGAACAAAAACCACATGATCATCTCCATAGATGCTGAAAAAGCATTTGACAAAATCAGCATCCATTCATGATTAAAACTCTCAAGAAAATGGGTATAGACGGCAAGTACCTCAACATCATAAAGGCTATATATGACAAACCCACAGCTAACATCATACTTAACAGCAAGAAGCTGAAATCTTTTCATCTAAGATCGGGAACAAGACAGGGATGCCCACTCTCTCCACTGTTATTCAACATAGTACTGGAGGGTCTTAGCCACGGTAATCAGACAAAACAAAGACATACAAGGCATCCAGATTGGTAAAGAAGAAGTCAAATTGTCACTATTTGCAGATGACATGGTATTGTACATAAAAAACCCTAAAGACTCCACTTCAAAACTACTAGAACTAATATCTGAATTCAGCAAAGTTGCAGGATACAAAATTAACACACAGAAATCTGTTGCTTTCCTATACACTAACGATGAACTAACAGAAAGAGTAATCAGAAAAACAATTCCATTCACAATTGCATCAAAAAGAATAAATTACCTAGGAATAAACCTAACCAAGGAAGTGAAAGACCTGTACTCTGAAAACTACAAGACACTCCTAAGATAAATTAAAAAGAACATTAACAAATGGAAATTCATCCCATGCTCTTGGCTAGGAAGAATAAATATTGTCAAAATGGCTATACTACCTAAAGCAATCTACAGATTCAATGCAATCCCTATCAAAATACCAACAGCTTTCTTCAATGAACTGGAACAAATAATTCTAAAATTCATATGGAACCACAAAAGACCCGGAATACCCAAAGCAATCTTGAGAAGGAGGAATAAAACAGGGGGAATTATGCTCCCTCACTTCAAGCTCGACTACAAAGCCACAGTAATCAAGACAATTTGGTATTGGCACAAAAACAGACCAGTGGTACAGAATAGAAAATCCAAACATTAACCCAAACATATAAAGTTAATTAATATTTGATAAAGGAGCCTTGGATATACAATGGGGAGACGACAGCCTCTTCAGCAGCTGGTTTTGGCAAAACTGGACAGCTACATGTAAGAGAATGAAACTGGATTACTGTCTAACCCCATACACAAAAGTAAACTCAAAATGGATCAAAGCCTTGAATGTAAGTCATGAAACCATAAAAGTCTTAGAAAAAAACACAGGCAAAAATCTCTTGGACATAAACATGAGTGACTTCTTCATGAACATATCTCCCCGGGCAAGGGAAACAAAAGCAAAAATGAACAAGTGGGACTATATCAAGCTGAAAAGCTTCTGTACAGCAAAGGACACCATTAGTAGAACAAAAAGACATCCTACAGTATGGGAGAATATATTCATAAATGATGTATCTGATAAGGGGTTGACATCCAAAATATACAAAGAACTCATGCACCTTAACAAACAAAAAAACAAATAATCCAATTAAGAAATGGGCAGAGGACATGAATAGACACTTCTCTAAAGAAGAAATTCAGATGGCCAATAGGCACATGAAAAGATGCTCCACATCGCTGATCATCAGAGAAATGCAGATTAAAACCACAATGAGATATCACCTCACACCAGTGAGGACGGCCAACATCCAAAACACAAACAACAACAAATGTTGGCGAGGATGTGGAGAAAAGGGAACCCTCCTACACTGCTGGTGGGAATGCAAATTAGTTCAACCATTGTGGAAAGCAGTATGGAGGTTCCTCAAAAAACTCAAAATAGAAATACCATTTGACCCAGGAATCCCACTCCTAGGAATTTACCCTAAGAATGCAGCAACCCAGTTTCAAAAAGACAGATGCACCCCTATGTTTATTGCAGCACTATTTACAATAGCCAAGAAATGGAAGCAACCTAAGTGCCCATCAGTAGATGAATGGATTAAGAAGATGTGGTACATATACACAATGGAATATTATTCAGCCATAAGAAAAAAACAAATCCTACCATTTGCAACAACGTGGATGGAGCTAGAGGGTATTATGCTCAGTGAAATACGCCAAGCCGAAAAAGACAAGTATTAAATGATCTCACTCATATGTGGAGTATAAGAACAAAGAAAAAACTGAAGGAACAAAACAGCAGCAGACTCCCAGAACCCAAGAACGGACTAATAGTTACCAAAGGGAAAGGGGCTGGGGAAGGACGGGAAGGGAGGGTTAAGAAGGTAAAAGGGGCTTTACGATTAACAGACATATGGTGGGGGGGCACGGGGAGGGCTGTACAACCCAGAGAAGACAAGTAGTGATTCTCATCTCACTACGCTGATGGACAGTAACTGTAATAGGGTTGGTGGGGGGGACCTGATGAAGAGGGGAGTTTAATCACCATAATATTGCTCATGTAATTGTAGGTTAATGATACCAAAATAAATAGTTAAAAAAAAAAAAAGAAGAAATGGGCAGAGACCATAATATTGCACATGTAATTGTAGATTAATGATACCAAAATAAATTACATTAAAAAAAATTCACAGAAAAAAAAAAAAGAATTGGGCAGAGGACATGAATAGACACTTCTCTAAAGAAAAAGTTCAGATGGCCAACAGACACATGAAAAGATGCTCCACATCACTAATCATCAGAGAAATACAGATTAAAACCACAATATCACCTCATACCAGTGAGGATGGCCAACATCCAAAACACAAACAACAAATGTTGGTGAGGATGTGGAGAAAAGGGAACCCTCCTACACTGCTGGTGGGAATGCAAATTAGTTCAACCATTGTGGAAAGCAGTATGGAGGTTCCTCAAGAAACTCAAAATAGAAATACCATTCAACCCAGGAATCCCACTCCTAGGAATTTACCGTAAGAACGCAGCACCCCAGTTTCAAAAAGACAGATGCACCCCTATGTTTATTGCAGCACTATTTACAATAGCCAAGAAATGGAAGCAGCCTAAGTGTCCATCAGTAGATGAATGAATTAAGAAGATGTGGTACATAAACACAATGGAATATTATTCAGCCATAAGAAGAAAACAAATCCTACCATTTGCAACAACATGGATGGAGTTAGAGGGTATTATGCTCAGTGAAATAAGCCAAGCCGAAAAAGACAAGTATCCAATGATTTCACTCATATGTGGAGTATAAGAAGAAAGAAAAAAACTGAAGGAACAAAACAGCAGCAGACTCACAGAACTGAAAGACTCACTAACAGTTACCAAAGGGAAAGGGTTTGGGGAAGATGGGTGGGAAGGGAGGGATAAGAGGGAAAAAGGGGCATTACGATTAGCAGATGTAATGTTGGTGGGGCACAGGGAGGGCTGTACAACTCAGAGAAGACAAGTAATGATTCTATAGCATCTCACTACACTGATGGACAGTGAGTATAACGGGGTTGGTGGGGGGACCTGATGAAGGGGGTAGTTTAATCACCATAATATTGCACATGTATTTGTAGATTAATGATACCAAAATAAATTATAAAAAAAAAATACAGGGATGAAAAGCATGGGGAATACAGTCGGTAATATTGTAATAAGTTTGTATGTTGACAAATGATAACTTACCATGGTAAGCATTTCCTAATGTATAGTTATTGAATCGCTATGTCGTACACCTGAAAGTAATATAATATTGTATGTCAACTATACTTCAATAAAAGGAAGGAAGTGGAAAAAATATATATATGGGCAGAAGATCTGAACAGACACTTCTCCAACGAAGAAATTCAGATGACTAACAGGCACATGAAAAGATGCTCCATATCGCTAATCATCAGAGAAATGCAAATTAAAACCACAATGACATATCACCTCACACCAGTTAGGATGGCTGCCATCGAAAAGACAAACAACAACAAATGTTGGTGAGGATGTGGAGAAAGGGGAACCCTCTTACACTGCTGGTGGGAATGTAAACTAGTTCAACCATTTTGGAAAGTGGTATGGTGGTTCCTCAAAAATCTCAAAATAGAAATACCATTTCACTGAGGAATTCCACTCCTAGGAATTTACCCTAAGAACACAGGATTCCAGATTAAAAAGACATACGCACCCGTATGTTTATCACAGCACTATTTACAATAGCCAAGAAATGGAAGCCACGGAAGTGTCCATCAGTAGATGAATTTGCAACAACATGGATGGAGCTGGAGGGTATTATGCTAAGTGAAATAAGCCACGCGAAGAAAGACAAGTACCAAATGATTTCATTCATCTATGGAGTATAACAACCAAGCAAAAACTGAAGGAGCAAAAGAGCAGCCGATGCAGAGAATCCAAGAATGGACTAACAGTTGCCCAAGGGAAAGGGGCTGGGGAGGGTGGGTGAGAAGGTAGAGATAAGGGGATTAAGGGGCATTATGATTCGCATACATAATGTAAGGGACGCACAGGGAAGACACATAGTGACTCTATAGCATCTTACTATGCTGATGGACAGTGACTGTAATGGAGTATGTGTTGGGGACTTCATAATGGGGGGAAATGTAGTTACCATAATGTTGCTCATGTGATTGTATATCAATGATACCATAATAAAAATAAGTAAGTAACTAACATCTATGGAGACAGTAACAAGATCAGGTTGCCAGGAGTTGAGGGAGGGAGGGATGGCCTGGCAGAGCACAGAGGATTTGGGGGCAGTGAATGACATTATGCATTTGCCCAAACCCATTGAATGAACAACCCTAACAGTGATCCATGAATTAGAACAAGGGTCTGAGTGACTATGATGTGCCAGTGTAGGTCGGTCAATTGTAACAAACACACCCCTCCGGGGTGGGGGATGTTAATAAAGGAGGAGGCTCTGGGGGGAGCAGGTGGTATATGGAAAACCTCTGCACTTCCCCTCAATTTTGTTTTAAACCTAAAACTGCTCTAAAAAATTAGTCTCAATAAAATAAAAAATTTTAAGTAGGTAGGAATCACTTTCCAAAGGGCTAGAATGTAGACAAACAGTAAGCAATCGTGTCTGTGCACTGAATAGGAGACAGACAGAAACGGTACTGACATACCAAACCCAGTCAAATGTCTTCATTCTCCCAGAGCCTATGTGAAAATGCTGTGAGAAAGACAGTACAACTTTTCAGTGAGGAAGCACTAAGCTCAGAGATGGGAAGTGTGTAGTCTGCGGTCCTCTAGTGACAGCGCACTTACATGGAAGCCCCAACACCCACGGGAGGTGTGGGCAGGGGACACACAAACACCCTAAGGCTGAGAACCAGACACCCGACCAGACCCACTCCCTGCTTCCGTGGGGACCTGGGAATCTGTAAGCGCTCCTCCACACTCACGCCCGGACACCAGACCCCAGCGCTCTGAGCCACAGCGTCCTGATGCCCCCTAACCTCCACCCCTTAATCTTTTTTTTTTTTTTATAGGCACAGTATGTCAACAATATATATTGAGCCTTTGCAGTAACTCCATGTAGTAGATTTTACTTTATTCTTTTTTTTTTTACACTTCTTTAATATTCGGGTTTTTTTTTTACAATTTATTTTATTTTAGTATCATTAACCTACAATTACATGAGCAATATTGTGATGATTAAACTACCCCCTTCATCAGGTCCCCCCCACCAACCCCACCACAGTCACTGTCCATCAGTGTAGTGAGATGAGAATCGCTACTTGTCTTCTCTGAGCTGTACAGTCCCCCCCGGGCCCCCCCACCCTATGCCTGCCAATCGTAATGCCCCTTTTACCCTCTTATCCCTCCCTTCCCACCCATCTCCCCAGTCCCTTTCCCTTTGGTAACTGTTAGTCCATTCGTGGGTTCTGTGAGTCTGCTGCTGTTTTGTTCCTTCATTTTTTTTTCTTTGTTCTTATACTCCACATATGAGTGAGATCATTTGGTACTTGTCTTTTTCGGCCTGGCTTATTTCACTGAGCATAATACCCTCCAGCTCCATCCATGTTGCTGCAAATGGTAGGATTTGTTTTCTTCTTATGGCTGAATAGTATTCCATTGCGTATATGTACCACCTCTTCTTAATCCATTCATCTACTGATGGGCACTTAGGTTGCTTCCATTTCTTGGCTATTGTAAATAGTGCTGCGATAAACATAGGGGTGCATGTGTCTTTCTCAAACTGGGCTGCTGCATTCTTGGATCCACCCCTTAATCTTAACTCCACAAAAATGGCCACAGCAAGGTGCTCTGCTACCCGGCAAACCCACCGAGCCCCACCCCCACCCCAGGCTCTTGGAGCGGGAAGAGGCGGCTGGGACAGCCCCTCCCAACCAGCCTGCACGACTGATCCAGGAGGGTGACCCTCCCAAGACTACTCAACGACGGCAGGGAGGCACAGCCGGCTTTCCTGATTCTCCTGGGGGAAGTCCCCCTAGGCAGGCTTCCCAAAACAGACCCCAAGATAAACAGAGCCACCTGAAAACCTGAAACGGATGAAGTGCGATTCTAAACGACTTTTTCCTTCAGACATCCTAATGCTTCATGGAGGGAACTCGAGGTTCACATACCTTTGCTGCAGCGGGGCCTTCACTGTGTGGCCAGGTGATGCAGACCCTTAGAATTGGGAGGCAGAGTCTGAGAAGCCTTCCGCTACACCAACATTCCACACCCCAAAGAGCGGAAAACCCGAATTCCAGAACGGAGCCTCCCAACACTCCCATCCAACCCTCTCTGCCTGTGCTCTGAAGAGACTCCAAGCTGCCCACTGCACAGTGCTTCTCTGCCATCCTGTAGGGGTGGGATCAGGAGACCACGCCGCTGCCACAGGAAGGCTGCGGTGACCACTCCACCTGACTCAAGCCCTAACAGCACCACCACCACCCCCCACACCACATGCACCTGCGCAAGCACCCTGCCAGACGCCTCAGGGGTACAAGAACAGCTCCCCAGGACCTACCCTGATCTACCCAACTGAAATACCAGAACACCTCAGGAACGCTGGTGGTTGGGAATCACTTTCAGAAAACTGCACGCCTTGTAACCTGCTGGATTTTTGTGAAGCTCACTGCCCTGCCCGCTGCCTGCGCCCCCACCACGTTCACAGCCCCTGACTCCTACCATTCTTGCACTAGGATCATTCTCCAAAGGGCTGTCCTCCACCCTCAGCTTTTCCCTCCCTCAAACCACGCTGCTTCCTCCATCTCCCGCAGGACCCCACGCCATGATTCCAACAGCCTGTGGGCGGGCTTTTGTCAGCAATCTCAAACCCAAGCTTTTCCCCTTAACTCAAGTGACAGTTCAGTTAATGCATTATCGTTGCTGCAGCCACCCAAGTTCGAGACCTTGGGTCCTCTTTGGTGTGTCGTCCCCCTTCCTCTGCCCTGCTCCCCAACCCCACCTTCTTAAGCCAGGCACCAAGCCTTAACGTGTAAGTGTCTGAAGATAGGTATATTACACCGTGTAACCAGATACATGAATCACCTCTATCAGTTCTGTAAAATGGGTGAAGACCAACCTTCCCGGTGTCAGGACTAACTAACATCCCAGAATGTACAAGACCTAACATAACAATGAGCACACACTGGGCCCAGTCAAAGCTCCCTTCCCGGCAACATCTTTTGTGCAAGCTGCAATCACCTTCAACCAAAGTGTTCCCACCCTTCAGGGACTGGTTCACTAACAGAACAGAAAGATCTGAAATGAGAAAAGTGAAGTTTTAAGTTCCAGCTCTGATTTTGGTCAAATCACCTAACCTGGCACCTGTATCTAAAGAGACTTATCTATTTCACAGGGACGTTCAAGAAAGCATTAAACTGCCACAGGGCCTGCTGCAAACCAACTGTCAGCTCTCTGATGACTGAGATGGCACCTGGCCACCGGAAGGATGAGGACTAGCCTTAAGCGCTGACACTGAGTACCACCCCCACCCTCATTTGGTCAAACCACATCTGGTAGTTATTCAAATGCCCTAATCTTTTCGGTCTTCATGCACAGAGGAAGTAATACCCCACAAGCCTGCAGCTTCAGCAGGTAACACCTGAAAGCTCTTTGTAAATCATGAAAGTGCTAGAGAACTATGGAGAGATCACCAGCCCGGCTACCTCCTCAGCTTCCTACAAACAGATCCAACGCTTGTCTCCTTCTCTGACCCGCAGCCCCTGGCACCGTGGACCTCCTCCGGGCAACTCGGAACCCGCCGGCGTCTCGGCTTACCCGCGGCCGCGCCGACGGGAACCAGCCCGGGAGCCGAGGAGAACTCGCGCGGGTCCGGGACCCGCCGCCCCCAGCCCGGGGTCCGGTCCCCGCCCGCCGCCGCGCGTCACCTGCAGCACAAGTGCCTGCGCGGCCCCCGGGGGGAAGCCCATGCGGTCAGACGGGTGGCGCAGCAGGCGGTAGAAGTCGGTCTTGCGGTAGAGGAAGCCGAAGAGCACACGCAGGAAGTCCTGGACGTTGCCCACGTGCTGCAGGATGCCCAGTAGGGCCTGATCATACAGCTCGGCCGCGCCGGGTTCCATGGCGTCGCCGGCCGGGGAGAATCCTCACTGCGGGCGGGCCGGACGCCGGTCCGCTGCCACTTCCGGAGCGCGACTGTAACGGCCCCGCTGCCGGCGTACCGCGAAACTTCTGGTCCGCGCTCTTTCGGCCCCGCGGCCGGGCTGGCCAAGCTGCGCTCGGGCGGCCTTGTTGCGGGCGCCGCCCCGCCGGCTTCCCGGGACGGCCTCGCTAAGCAGCCCACGCGGACCGAGTGGCTCCTAAGCGCAAGCAGGCCCAGGGCTGCGAGGCTGTTGACGCCTGGCGGCCATGTTGGAAACGGGCGAAAGGGCGCGTCACTGGCAGCAGCACAAGGCCTGGCGCCTTCACGTGGTCTCCAGGCCCGAGCTGCCTGCGGGAGCTGTCCCGTGGGCAGCGGCCAGCAGGGACGCGCGGGGACGGCATGGAAGGAGCCTCAGGCGCACGCGCAGACGCCTAGCGGAGCGCGCCGAACTTGCGATGCGGCGCACTGCGCGCATGCGTACACCGGGCATCCACGCGGCCTCGGCGTGGGCCAAGGACGATCGTGGAAAGGTCAAGGCCCCGAGTGCGCGAGGAGACCCCCCCGCAGACCCTGTCGCGGCCTGGGTACGCCGGTGAGGAGCGCCGGCCACCGGGTGTCTGCAAACGGGAAGAAAGCGTGAGGTTGGGGGCGCAGCCGGCTAGCTGCCGACCGAGGGGTACTTTACAGGTCATAGCGTGCCTGGCGTCTGCGCGTCCGGGGCCCACGGCGAGCCACGGGACAGCCGAGAAACCGTGGGCGTCCCGCGCGGCGGTTCTGGGGTTCTTGGTTCTTAGGGCCCGTTTTCAAAGACGCCGAAGAGCTTCTGTCATGCTTATCGATAGTTACCACGTTAGAAATTAAAACTGAGAAACGTCTTAAGTATTTACTTCTGAAGAGCCATAAAAAGCACATTACATGTTAACATTTTTAAAGAACTAATAGTATTCAAAACAAGCTTGTGAGAAGAGTGGTTTTGCATATTTGCAAATCTTTCACGTCCGTCTTCATCGAAGCCAGCAGGACTCACCCCGTCCCCTACGCTGCACTGTGCTCTTCATGAAAAAGCCGCCTCTCACAGGTGCTGTCCGGAATGTGAGGAGTGCCTTAAGCCTCTTTTCAAATACATGTGCGCATTGTTTGAAATCACACCAAAATTCCACAGGTGGAAGTTCTTAAAGGTTAGTTGCAGTATAGAATATCTGACACAATGTCAACTTGTCACGTTGATCCGTTGGTCTGCACTTTAAATCTTTTACACGCATGATTTTGTAACACCAGTATGGAATGCTGAATGTGACAAAATAAATCTATGGATAGCCTCACTGGAGGGTGGAGAAAAAGATGATGACCTGAGAAACTTGGGAATGAATGGTGTCAGGAAGACCAAAGGTGAAAGGTAGCTGCACTCAGACTCCTTGTTCTAAATATTTCACTTGGCAAGTGTGGGTTCATAAAGGTTACAGATAAGCAAAGGAGGAGTCTAGAGTGATCCTTGTGGTGATGGATTAGAGCTGGAGGCATCAGCACAAACTTGTGTTTACTTTAATAAAAGTATAGGTGGTTACATGCAGAGATACTTATAGAAATGCATGCATACCTGGGTCAGTATACATACATATATTCCCCATGTCTCTCGGGTGAGAGGCCCCAAAGCAACATGTGCATCAAGCCCCAGACCCTTGTTTCTCATCCCATTTCCAATAAAGGGCCAGGAATCTTTGGAGCAATGGCAGGTTCCATGACTGCATTAGAAGTTGCACAAGTTGAGCTCAGACCATCCTGTAGAGCCAGAAAGTAAGGAAGTGCTAGAAAAGGAAAAAACCTGTCATGATGGGAGTTTGACAAAGGGACACAGGAGCCAACTCAGAAACCTCCCACTGGCCACAGCTGGGACAATTTGAGCAACACAATAAAGTAATAGTATATTAGAACCCAAGGTACAAAGTGAATGTCCATGAGTCCATACTGATAAACATATATATATCACATAAATAAATAAATGGGATAGACTATCCTTCCTGTTCAGAAAAATTCCAAATAATTGATGTAAATACTCCACCCTACTGGAGGTGGAAGAGAACTCCCTACTCTTTAAGTGTGGGTTGTGCATAGTTGACTTCCCTCAAAGAGCACAGCACGGAAAGGGAGGAACAGAAACTACAGAGGAGATGCTTGAAGACCTCAGCCAGGCAGGCAGGGTAACCATCAGCAGTGAAGAGTTGTGGCTGTAGCGTGCACCCTTGTTATGTGCTGAGAATGGTGTCTGCCTCTGGTGTCCCTCCCCAAAGGCCATCACTCCAGTCTAATCAGGAGAAAAACACCAGACAAACCCCTTTTGAGGGTCCTCAAAACTGTCGAAGTCATCAAACAAGGAAAGTCTGGCAAACTGTCCAGCCAAGAAGAGCCTAAGTAGACATAACTGAGTATGTGCTCTCCTGATGAGATGCTGGAACAGAAAAGGCCACTAGGTAGGAAGTAAGGACATCTGAATAAAGTGTGATTAGTTAGCAATAATCACCAGTACTGGTTCATCCACTGCATGCTGATGAATGTGCCATACTAATGCAACAAGCTAACAGGGCGACTGAGTGTGGGGCATGCAGGAACTCTGTTCTATCTTTGCAATTTTTCTGTAAGTCAAATTACAATACAATAAAGTTTTCTTTAAAAAAATTTTTTTTAAGTGATAATCATCCATAATTCTATCCCCTGCCCCAAAATGCAGGTACTGATGTTGGTACAGGGAGAGATGGTCGTCCAGTGCTAGTGGGGGTGGAAAGGGCAGCTGCTCCAGGGAGGCCTCCGTCTGCTCCCAGGACGTCCACAACTGACCACTTCCAGGCAGCTCTCCCACACACAAGGAGACAAGCAAACGTGCTCGTTCATGCAGGTCCGAGTTCTGCACCCAAAATTCCGTAAGTGGGGTGAGTTTCAGAATTTAGAACATTTTTTTAGAAAGATAATTTGATGTTTACAACTACTTCAGATATTAGACCCCATTGGGGCCTGGGACAGCCACCCAGAATCACACTCAATACATGAAATACATGATTATTCATACCAAGCAGGATGAAGACTGTAAATATTTATAGAGTAAAATAGACACATCCTGTTTGGCCAGTTTTTGCAACCAAATGGCTTTGTCCCAAACTTAAAAATGAAAAAAAGATAAACTAGGTTTTCAGAGCCTTTGGATTTTGGGGTTCCGGATAAGTGATTACAGGCCTGTAGTAGAAAAACAAGTGGGAGCTATCTGATTGCCACTGGCCGGGGATGGATGAAACCATGTGGCTGGACTAGATCTCTACCAACACGAATGAGTCTCAGATGCATGTGGTATGAAAAAACCTCCTTGTCAAAGAGTAGTTCAAGTATAGTATTTATGAAACATTTTAACTGGAATAACACACATTGTCTACATACACACATATGGAATTAAAGTTTAAAAACTCGTGTGAGATCACATGACAAGTTCAAGATACAGATCAGGAACAGATGACAGCTATGAATTGCAGGCCAAATCCTTCACAATCCTTTGTCCTTATGAGTGCCATCTGCTGGCCAGAGGGTGGCCTGTCTTGGCCACTCCCTGGGGACCACCCCAGGCACTCAGTGGGAGGATGGGTTACCCCACAGGGGAACCCGAGTGGCCCCTGGAGTCAGGCCAGTGAGCCTGGACAGGGCCTTTGGCTCATCAGAGCCCCTGCTCACTGTGAGACCAGGAGCCAGCCCTGCTAGTATGGTGGCTCCCAGCAGGGTGCTCAAAACCACCATTGATGTGAGAGCTGCTGGCCGAGCTTGTGGGAGCCAGGTGCTTTGGGCAGGAGGCTGTTCTGGCCACCACCGCTGCCTCCTCCGCCTCCCGCTTCTGCTCCAGCACTAGAGCTGCGTTGACATCGGGCCCTGCAGAAAGAGAGGCATGCAGCCAATGGGGAGAGGTCCAGACAGAACGGCCAAGCCCTGTACCACTGCCCTGTCACTGCTCTGCACAGGTCCTCTCTGGCCCAAAGACACCAGTGCCGGCTCAGCTGCTGTCTCCCCTATCTGCTCTTGCAGGGAAGCCCAGCAGCCCCACAGCTGCTGCCCCCTCTCTCCTTCCTTCCTGGAGCATCCCATGCTAACATCCAGCACTAGCCCTCCTTGATGAGGACATGGCTCCTCAGTCTGCTGACAAACTGAGGGCAGGGAGGGGCCCCAGGGCACTGGGTCCTGGCCATGCGCAGGAGGCAGGCCTGTGGGCTCCTCCCTCCCTGACACAGAACCTCGGGGAGCTACTCCTCATCCATTCCCCTGACCACCACACACATACTCCCTCTTCCAAGAGGGTTAGGAAGTTCCTACAAGACTGTGGGGACACGGGCAGGGGCACCAGAGCTGCGTGGGCTCCAGCCTGACACGTTAGATGAGCTCAGCCTGGCACAGGCTCAGTTGCCTCATCTGTGAAATGCGAATGGAAAAATCACCCACCCTAGGGGTGTGAAAAGGAGCAGGTACACACACTGGGCACAAACACCCTTCCAGAATGTTTTCTCTACAATTACCACTGTTATTGGAGGGGAGCAGAATTCGCCTCTGCTCCCAGCTTGCCCACCCTGAGAGGAGGTGACACCTCGTCCTGGGTCTCGGTGTCAACAGTGAGGAAACAGCAATGGGCTGTTGCTGGGAGAGGCTTTGATGGCACCACTTTCCAGAGTGTGCTAACAATTGGGCTTTGTTTCAGGAAATACTGGAGGATGAGGTCAGAAGTGCAAGGCCGGTCATCACAGTGCTGGCGGCATGAGCAGAGAGTCAAATAATGCAGCGTGCCGCAGCCAGGAGCTGGCTGAAGGGGTAGTGGTTGATCCACACAACTCCAAACGGCAAGTCGTCACCCATTAATGACTCATGAAGTCAATTCTGAGGCTAATGCCAACATCTTAAAAATTAATAGTGGAATAGAAAAGAAAATATCAGAATGCCTCAAGGACAGAGAGACAAGTGTTACTCTGAAATGTTTGTGTGTCCTCGTCTGTGCTCGCGAGCATCACCTCAGTGTGACATACTTCTTGAAGGTCACAATTAAAAGAGTTCAGCGGCATGAATGTTTGAGATGCATCTCCTGACAAAGAAAGATGCTTGCACATGTTAACAGAAAAGCTGCAGCTTCCAAACCCAGAAGAAGCATGTGCTCACAGTCTGGGCAGGGGCTGACCTGGGATGGCTGTGTGTCTCCTCAGGCTGTGCCTGTGGCTGAGAGCCCCAGAGGTGACCAGGCACCTGCAGACCAGGCCTGGCCATGCTGGAGGGGCTGGGCACTCACCCAGGTAGCTGAGGATGACTGGCAGGAAGACCAAGCCATGAAGCAGGCCCAGTCCAGTGATGAGGAGGTTCAGGCGGAAGAAGAAGATCTGGATGAGCTGGGCCTTGGCTAGGCCCAGCACGAGGATGCCGGGCAGGTTCGTCATGGCCACTCCGGCAAACACCTGGGGTGGCACAGGTGTGAGTCAGGCTGGCACAGGGCACCAGCTGAGGGCTGCATGCAGTGGCCCACCCACTCACCGCACTGCCCATGGAGACGGTGGCCTCTGTGGCCCTCTCCAGTCGGGTGGGCTTGGTACTGATGGCAAAGGAGCGGGTGATGTGGGACACGAACTCCACAGAAATGCCCACTGCCTGTTGGCAGAGGGGAGCTTCAGCTAAGAGGACAGGACACCCAGACTCTAGGAGGAACATGGAGGGTCTGATGAGGCCAGCGCCCTGGAGCCCCATGTAAGTGGGTTACCGTGACCAGGTTGATGAGGGACACGGCATTGTAGCTGATACCCCCCAGGGCCATGAAGCCCACTGTGTCCACGAGGATCATGACGATGGACAGCAGGTTGAGAAGGCCAGAGCGGAGGTCCATGCCCAGGAGGAAGTAGCAGACGGCAAAGGTGGGCACCAGGCAGAGGCTGAGTGTAAAGAGGCCTTCAGGGGCCACGGTCAGGTACTGCTCGTAAAACACGTTGGTGATCCTGCAGGTCGCAGAGAGCCGTCACCACTCGGGACTGCCAGCCTCCTGCACCCATCCCAGAAAGGCCCAGGATGCCAGCTGCTGGGAAAACACTGTGGCCAGAGCCCATCCTCACCCCACAGCCCTCCCCATCCTACCTCCCTGTGGCCCCGCCACCCAGGGCCTCACGTGTAGGGGAAAACCTTGAAGGCCGGGTCAGTGCCTGGCACCTTCCGCAGGTGGGCAGTGATGTTGGCCGCCAGCGCACGAGTTGCTCGCAGAGCCTCTGTGTAATCCTGCGAGTTCTTCAGGGGCTTGTGGTAAGCCATGAACCGAGAGGCTGGGCCAGCCAGGGCCGAGGGAGGGAGGGCAAAGATCAGAGCCCACTCCCGGCCTCAGCCCCCCAGGGACCGCACGCAGCTGGGGCAGGTCTCTGCCACACCCATTTTGGAATTCTTACTAAGTTTGGAGCAAGGCACGTTGCATTTTGGTCATGCAACACCCCTGCACACTGCAGCAGGTCCCACCCTGTGTGAGACCCAGGTACTGCCCTGCCTCTAGGGCGTGAGCCCACATTATGCTTTGTATGGTTTCAAAACATGCGCTGGGGTTTAAAATTACTTGCTTTCCCAACATGCACATTCCTACAGGAAAAGACCAGAAGGGAGACAGCAATGGAAACAGTTGGCTGACAGAACTGAGCTCCAGGGTGGCTGTGGGTTGAGGACAAGTCTCTCTCACTCTGCCAGCTTTCATTGCCCACACCCACGTGGGTTTGTGTGTGAGAGAAAGGTCTGTGTGGGGCTCCCAAGTTTGGTGTCAACCCTGGAAGATTCCATGAACATCATGCTGACCTTGATGGCAGGGTTGGGGGGCAGATGGTCAAGGGTGAGGTCTAAGGATGTGGGGCAGGGCAGCAAGACCTCTGGAAACAGGCCAGGGTGGTTAGAAGGCCCCCAAGAAGAACGGAGGAGAGATGATGATAGATTAAGAGCTGCTCCCTTTGGCTCACAGGCCCGGAGCGCTGGCCCTCGTCCGCCCCTCCAGGTGTGGCTCTGCTTACCTAAAACCTGGCCATTGGGGCCCAAGTCCACAGAGGTGCTGTATGCTGCCAGGCCCCTATGAGAAGGCCAAGGCAAGGCTCAGCTGAGGGCTGCGTCACCAGAGGCCCCACACTGCCTCTGCCCTCCGGCACCCACACTGCGCTCCCCAGCAGACACTCCCCCTACCTACCCTTTGGGACATTTGATGTTAGGCGGGTCTTTGAGGAACCAAGGCAGGTATTTGTGGAACTGCTGCACCGATGGCCGTATAGGGCCCAAGCTGAAGCTCATGCAGTTCTTCAGGCAGGCCACAGAGTCTACAAGCAGAGAAGCCCTCAGGCAGCCCAGCTCCACCCGCTTCTGACTGGCCCTATCACAGCCCCAGCACTCCTGCCCCACCACAGAGAGATTTGATTTGTCCCCAGATTAAGTGCTGTGCTTGCAGGTGGTAAGGAAGGGGCAGTCTGCGGGGAAGAACCCGCCTCCCTGCTCCACCCTCACAGCAGAGGCTCTCACTCCTGGCTCCCCCCCACCGCCAGGAGCAGGTGTGTGCTCCCCCCCACCCCTGGGAGCAGCTGTGTGCTCCCCCCCACCCCTGGGGGCAGCCATGTGCTCCCCCCAACCCCTGGGAGCAGCCGTGTGCTCCTCATCCCCACCCCTGGGGGCGGCCGTGTGCTCCTCATCCCCACCC
>JAQQAC010012171.1:18057646-18081667 GCA_029783875.1 Phataginus tricuspis | reverse complement strand
CCTCATCCCCACCCCTGGGGGCGGCCGTGTGCTCCTCATCCCCACCCCTGGGAGCAGCCATGTGCTCGGCATGGGCACAGCTTGGAGTCGGGGGTGGGGGAGCATAAGCGCACACATACCCGGTGGGCCAGCTGGGAGTCTGCACTACTGAGCCTGCAGGAGGGTGGAGGAGGCTAAAGGAGCTTCGACAGTCCTCTCCAGTCTCTTGCCTCAGTTTCCCCAAGCTGTGCTGAGCTGTGAGCCCTCAGAGGCCCCATACTCACTGACAGTCGAGGGGCAGAACTGGTCTTTATTGGCACCAAAGGCATATAAGCGGCAGCAGGAGGATGGGGTCAGCCAGTCAATGAAGTCATCCACCCAGGAGGAGGCAGGGATGGCCAGGTAAGATCTGGGGGTCAGCGAGAGGAGGTCAGGGGCAGGACTGGGTGAGCAGGCAGTGGGTCCATCCTGTGGTCCAGCCCCCACACTGGGTCTCCCCAGGCACACGTCCCCGGCCCCCGGGAGCATGGGCACAGCTCCGGAGAGGCATGAGCACACATATGGAGCAGCAGGGTGGAGACAGGGAGGCAAGAAGCAGGGACTGGAGGGGTGCAGGGGGGCACAGATAGGGGTGGGCCAGGCCACTCACTGCTCGGGGAACTCGGTGGCATACTGGATCTTCTGGGTTAAGGAGAAGCTGTCACAGCCTGCGCTGGAGCATATGGCATTCATACCCACCTCACTGGAGAAGTTGTAGCCCCCAGTGGTGACAAAGTACACTGGGGCCCCCACCTCAAAGTAGCGGTTCAGAAAGATGAAATAGTCAAGCATGTACGAGTCCTGGAACAGAGGACAGTCTATGAGGCCAGGGCCAGATATACCCAAGGGGCTCATTCCAGCTCATGCTCACAGAGGGACATGCTCAGAGATGTACACTCACACAGAGGGACGCACAGGCACACATACGTATGCACACAGGTACACACAAAGAGGTACACACCTACACACAGGCTCATAGAGGCACACACTCACGGAGGCATACACTCACACAGGTGCATGCTCTCAGAGGCCCATGCTCACAGAGGCACATGCTCACAGAGGCATGTGCTCACACATGTATAGGTCCATTGAAGGGGTACATGGTCGGAGGTGGACCCACAAAGGTCTTTGCTCCCAGGTACACAAATCCAGGTATAATCACAACTACATGCACAGAGTACATTCAGGTGGGTACAAGCTCAGAGCAACACATTTTACCCTACATGAACACACTCTCACACAAATATGCACATACACATATTTTTACCCCTTCCTATCATCCCCAGTTTGGCACAGCCACAGTCTAACAAGCTGGTTGTGAACACAGTCCACATGTGTGTGCACATGTAAACACCTGTGTGTACAGCCTCAAGGCCATGTGCCAGACATCTTCACAGCTTATTCCCTTCTAACACATAAAACCTCAGAGTGACATCAGGGGAGATGGAGAAGGAAGTATCAGGACTCCCTCTCCCCACGTGGACACAACTGCACACAATAGGCAGAATCTGTCTGATGCAACTACTTAGAAATTTGGAGTCTACTGAGTGCTTGAAGAGAAAGGCCTGGCTAGCATTTTTGGTTAGTTTCAATCCATTTCAGCTCTCAGCATGGTGGTGGCTACCCCTCAGTTGTCCTCCCAGGTCTGGTGCAGGCAGCCATGCCCATATTCCAGGAGCACTTTGCACACAGCCTACAGGACCCGGGGACGGCTATAAGGTTCCCATCCCCTAAAAAGTAGGGATCGGTGATCTGTTCACTGATTGCTGTTCCTCATCTCAGCGGTGTGGATGAGAGTCAGACCAACTAAGCTCCACCACCTGGTGCTGAAGTGACTTCCAAGAGATCTAAAGAGCAAGCACATGATTTTTTCTCTTTTTGGGAGCTGTACATACGTTGCTATGACATTCAAAAGCAACCACAAATACAGGAGAATTTAGCCAGTCAGTACACATGCCCAGGGAAAGGTGCAGGCTCAGAAAAGATCTGCTAAGACTTTTAACTTCATGCCTCAGGCTGATCTCCAGGACAAGGTCACCAGCAACAATTATTTAAAAAAAAAGCAAACACTGAGGAAGGGGGAGAACCTGGTCTCCAGAGTCATTACATGATGAGAATCTAATGTCCACTTTTCAGCAAAATCACAATACAGTCAGAAAGGTGTGGCTCTTACCAAGGAATGAAAATTAATCAACAGATACAGGCCCTGAGAAAGACCAGATTTTGGATGAATAAGGCAAAGGCTTTAAAACAACTGTTTCAGAGATGCTTAAAGAGCTAACATAAGAGAGAGGATAAATACAGGAGACGATTAAAGATGGTGGCATGAGACGTGAGACAGAAACCTCCCAAAACCACATATAATATGAAAATATAGCAAATATATCAAATCCTGAAAGAGCAACAGGGAAGAAGGCTGTGACAGACTGTCTACACCTGGGGAAACCAGCAGACCTCATGGAGAAGAGTAAAGTACCAAAGCCATGATCCAGAGGGACCCAAGCCCTAGCCCAACCCCAGCTCACTGGCAGGAGGAAGAGAAACAGAGCAGTGAGGGGGTGGAGGCCTAGAACTGCTGAACACGCAGCCCTGGAGATCTGCTTGGGGAGCACGAACCTACATTATATGGTGCTCAGGGGATTAAAGGGGTTGGAAAGCTAAGACAGGGAGAATACTTGGAGAAACTGAGATTCCACCTGCTTGTGGAAAACAGGGATCCTCATCTGGCTGCTCTAGGACAAAACAAAGGCAGGCAGTTGGAGAGATTTTGTAACACAGGGCTGCTAAATGGGCAAGGACTGCACAGGACTTGCTGCTCAAGAGAAAAGACAGGTGGACAAAATTGTCCAGGCGCACTCTGCCCAGCAGGTTGGAAACTTTCAGGAACTTCAAATGCTCAATTCCCCTGACTGTCTACGCAGCTCCCAGGCCCACTACCATGATACGCAGCCTGCTGTGAATTCCTCCTGGCAGGCACCGGCTCGCAAACCTGCTGCACCTGTCATTGTGCCAGGCCAGCAGAGGACAGCCGTGCCTATAGCAGCTACAAGTGCAAAGCACAGAGGCTTCTCCCTGTGTGCTCGACCCACTGGCCATAGCAGTGGAGACAGGCACTGCAGCAGGGAAGTAGGAAAAACCTCTTTCCTCCCAACAGGCAACAGCGCCGTTTGCATGTGACCCCTGCCATCACTCTAGGGGCTGAGCAGCTCCACAGAGTAGAGCTTCTGGGCACTAGAGGGCGCCACGTACAAATATGAAACATCAAAGGAACCTGGTTCAAACCAAAATCCCACAAACACCAGAAAGAGGCCCTACTGAAACTTAACTAATCAATCTTCCTGAAAGAGATTTCAAAATAAAAATCATAAACATGTTAATGGAGCTATGGAAAAATATTCAAGAACTCAAGGAGGAACTCAGGAATGAGGTACAAATGTTTAAGAATACAGTATCTGAAATGAAACATACGATAGAGGGACTTAAAAGCAGATTAGATGAAGTAGAGGATACAGTAAATGAAATAGAAATTAGAGAACAATAGTACAAAGAAGCTGAGGCAGAGAGACCAAAAAGGATCCCTATGAATGAAAGAATAATAAGAGAACTGTGTGAACAATCAAAGTGGAACAATATTCGCATTATAGGGGTACCAGAAGAAGAGAGAGAAAAAGGGATGGAAAGTGTCTTTGAGGAGGTAATTGTTGAAAACATCCCCAATCTGGGGAAGGAGATAGTCTCTCAGGCCTCCCAACAAGGGACACAAGGAAGACAACATCAAGACATATAATAATTAAAATGGCAAAGATCAAGGATAAATACAGAGTATTAAAAGCAGCCAGAGAGAGAAAAAAGATCACATACAAAGGAAAACCGATTAGGCTATCATCAGATTTCTCAACAGAAACCTTACACGTCAGAAGGGAGTGGCATGACATATTTAATGTAATGAAGCAGAAGGGCCTCAAACCAAGAATACGCTACCTGGCAAGATTATCACTTAAATTTGAAGGAAGGATTGAACAATTTCCAAATAAGCAAAAGCTGAGAGAGTTTACCTCCCACAAACTGTCTCTACAGTATATTTTAGAGGGACTGCTATAGATGGAAGTGTTCCTAAGGCTAAATAGCTATCACCAGAAAAAATAAAACCATAGTAAAGAAAGTAGACCAAGTAATTACTAAGAAGATGCAAAATCAAACCCACAACTCCCAAAGTCAGTCAAGGGATACACAAAGAGTAAAGAATATGATATCTAATATATAATGAATGGAGGAGGAAGAAAAAGGAGGGGAAAAAAACCTTTAGATCGTGTTTTTAATAGCATACTGAGTTAAGTTAGACTGTTAGATATGAAAGAAGCTACTTTGAACCTTTGGTAACCATGAATCTAAAGCTTGCAATGGCAATAAGTACATACCTATCAATATTCACCTAAATGTAAAAGGTCTGAACGCACCAATCAAAAGACATAGAGTCACTGAATGTATAAAAAAACAAGACCCGCCTATATGCTGCCTACAAGAGACTCATTTCAACCCGAAAGACATACACAGACTAAAAGTGAAGGAATGGAAAACAGAATTTCATGAAACTAATAGGGGAAAAAAGCAGGAGTTTCAGTACTTGTATCAGACAAAATAGACTTCAAAACAAAGAAACGAGACAAAGAAGGACATTACATGATAAAGGGGTCAATCCAATAAGAGAATATAACCATTATAAATATCTATGTACCCAACACAGGAGCACCTACGTATGTGAAACAAATGCAAGCAGAATTAAAGGGGAAAATAGAATGCAATGCATTCATTCTGGGAGACTCCAACACTCCACTCACTCCAAAGGACAGAAAATAAGGAGACAGAGGCACTGAACAGGAAATTAGAACAGATGGACCTAACAGACATCTACAGAACACTCCACCTAAAAGCAGCAGGATACACATTCTTCTCAAATACACATGGAACACTTCCAAGAATAGATCATATATGAGGCCACAAAAAGAACGTGAGTAAATTTGAAAGATTGAAATTGTACCAACCAAATTCTCAGACCACAAAAGTATAAAACTAGAAATTATGCAGAGAAAACAAAAAAGCCCAAAAACATATGGAGGCTTAACAACATGCCCCTAAATAATCAATGGATCAATGACCAAATAAAAACAGAGATGAAGAAATATATGGAGAAAAATGACAACAATAACTCAACACTGCAAAATCTGTGAGATGCAGTGAAGGCTGTGCTAAGAGGGAAATATATTGCAATACAGACTTACCTCAGGAAAGAACAATCCCATATGAACAGTCTAAACTCACAATTAATGAAACTAGAAAAAGAAGAACAAATGAGGCCCAAAGTCAGTAGAAGAAGGGACATAATAAAGATGACAGCAGAAATAAATAAAACCAACAAGAATAAAACAATAGAAAGAATCAATGAAAGCAGGAGCCAGTTCTTCGAAAAAATTAACAAAATAAATAAACCCCTAGCCCAACTTATCAAGAAAAAAAGAGAGTCTACACACATAAACAGAATCAGAAATGAGAAAGGAAAAGTCACTATAGGCAGCACAGAAATACAAAGAATCAGAGAATACTATGAAAAATTATATGCTAACAAACTGGTTAATCTAGAAGAAATCAATAACTTTCTAGAAAAATACAACCTTCCAAGGCTGTTCCAGGAAGAAACACAAAATCTAAACAGACCAATTACCAGAAACAAAATTGAATTGGTAATCAAAAACTACCTAAAACAAAATCCCTGGACCAGATGGCCTGATTGCTAGATTTTATCAAACATTTAGTGAAGACCTAATACCCATCCTTCTTAAAGTTTTCCAAAAACTGGAAGAAGAGAGAATACTTCCAAACTCATTCTATGAGGCCATCACTCTAATACCAAAACCAGATAAGGACACCACAAAAAAAAGAAAATTAAAGACCAATATCCCTGATGAACATAGATGCAAAAATACTCAACAAAGTATTAGCAAACCAGATTCAAAAATACATATAAAAGATCATACATCATGATCAAGTGGGATATATTCCACGAATGCAAGGATGGTACAATATAAGAAAATCCATCAACATCATGCACCACATCAACAAAAAGAAGGACAAAATCACATGATCATCTCCATAGATGCTGAAAAAGCATTTGACAAAATTCAATATCCATTTATGATAAAAACTCTCAACAAAATGGGTATAGAGGATAAGTATCTCAACATGATAAAGGCGATATATGACAGACCCATAACCAACATCATACTTAACAGCAAAAAGTTAAAAGCTTTCCTTTTAAGATCAAGAACAAGACAAGGATGCCCACCATTCCCACTTTTATTCAACATAGTTCTGGAGGTCCTAGCCATGGCAGTTAGACAACACAAAGAAATAAAAGGCATCCAGATTGGTAAGGAGGAAGTTAGACTGTCACTGTTTGCAGATTACATGATATTGTACATACAAAACCCCAAAGAATACACTCCAAAACTACTAGAACTAATAATAATTCAGCAAAGCTGCAGGACACAAAATCTATATGCACAAATCTGTTGCATTTCTTTATACAAATGATAAACTAGCAGAAAGAGAAGTCAGGAAAACAATTCCATTCAGAGTTGCATCAAAAAGAATAAGAAACCTAGGAATATACCTAACCAAGGAGGTGAAAGACCTTTACACTGAAAACTACAAGACACTCATGAGGGAAATTAAAGAAGACACCAATAAATGGAAATACATCCTGTGCTCATGGATAAGAAGAATTGATATTGTCAAAATAGCCATCCTGACTAAAGCAATCAACAAATTCAATGCAGTCCCAATGAAAATACCAACAGCGTTCTTCAACAAACTAGAACAAATAGATTTAAAATTCTTATGGAACCACAAAAGACCCCAAATAGCCAAAGAAATACTGAGAAGGAAGAATAAAGCTGGGGTGATTACATTCTGCAACTTAAAGCTGTACTACAAAACCACAGTAATCCAGACAATTTGGTACTGGCACAAGAACAGACCCATAGATCAATGGAACAGAATGGAGAGTCCAGATATAAACCCAAGCATATATGGTCAATTAATATACAATCAAGGAACCAGGGATATACAATGGGGAAATGACAGCCTCCTCAGCAGCTGGTGCTGGCAAAACTGGACAGCTACAAGTAAGAGACTGAAACTGGATTATTGTATAACTCCATACAGAAAAGTAAAATCTAAATGAATCAAAGACCAGAATGTGAGTAATGAAACCATAAAACTCTTAGAAGAAAACATAGGCAAAAGTATCTTGAAAATAAACATGAGCAACTTTTTCATGACCTCATCTCCTAGGGCAAGGGAAACAAAAGCAAAAATGAACAAATGGGACTACATCAAACTAAAAATCTTCTGTACAGTAAAGTACACCATCAGTAGAACAAAAAGACATCCTATAGTATGGGAGAATATATTCATAAATGACATATCCGATAAGGGGTTAACATCCAAAATATATAAAGAACTCACATGCCTCAACACTCAAAAAGAAAATAACCCTATTAAAAAAGGGGTGAAGGATATGAACAGACACTTATCCAATGAAGAAATTCAGATGGCCAACAGGCCCATGAAAAGATGCTCCACATTGCCAATTACCAGGGAAATGCAAATTAAAACCACAATGAGATACCACTTCACACCAGTTAGGATGGCCAACATAGAAAAGACTAGGAACAACAAATGCTGGTGAGGATGCGGAGAAAGGGGAACTCTCCTACACTGCTGGTGGGAATGTAAACTAGTTCAACCATTGTGGAAAGCAATATGAAGGTTCCTCAAAAAACTCAAAATAGAAATACCATTTGACCCAGGAATTCCACTCCTAGGAATTTACCCAAAGAAAACAACTTCTCAGATTCAAAAAGACATTTGCACCCCTATGTTTATTGCAGCACTATTTACAATAGCCAAGATATGGAAGCAACCTAAGTGTTCATCAGTAAATAAATGGATAAAGAAGATGTGGTACATATATAGAATGAATACTATTCAGCCATAAGAAAGAAACAAATCCTGCTATTTGCAACAATATGGACAGAGCTTGAGGATATTATGCTCAGTGAAATAAGTCAGGCAGAGAAAGACAAATACCAAATGACTTCCCTCATTTGTGGAGCATAACAATGAAGCAAAACTGAAGGAACAAAATAGCAGCAGACTCATAGTCTCCAAGAAGGGACTAGTGGTTACCAAAGGGGAGGGGTGTGGGAGGGTGGGTGGGGAGGGAGGGAGAAGGGGAGTGTGGGGTATTATGATTGGTGCACATGGTGTGTGTAGGGTCACAGGGAAGATAGTGTAGCTCAGAGAAGACAAATAGGGACTCTGTGGCATCTTACTACACTGATGGACAGTGACTGCAATGGGGTCTGGGGGGACTCTAAAATAAGAGTGAATATAATAACCACATTGGTTTTCTGGTGAAACCTTCATAAGAGTGTACATCAATGATACCTTAATAAAAAAATGAGTGGAGGATATGAACAGACACTTCTCCAATGAAGAAATTCAGATAGCCAACAGGCACTTGAAAAGGTGCTTCCCATCTCTAATTATCAGGGAAATCCAATTTTAAACCACAGTGAGATATCACCTCACACCAGTTAGGATGGCCGACATCCAAAACACAAACAACAACAAATGTTGGTGAGGATGTGGAGAGAGGGGAACCCTCCTACATTGCTGGTGGGAATGCAAATTAGTTCAACCATTGTGGAAAGCAGTATGGAGGTTCCTCAAAAAACTCAAAATAGAAATACCATTTGACCCAGGAATCCCACTCCTAGGAATTTACCCCAAGAATGCAGCAGCCCAGTTTGAGAAAGACAGATGCACCCCTATGTTTATTGCAGCACTATTTACAATAGCCAAGAAATGGAAGCAACCTAAGTGCCCATCAGTAGATGAATGGATTAAGAAGAGGTGGTACATATACACAATGGAATATTACGCAGCCATAAGAAAAAAACAAATCCTACCATTTGCAACAACATGGATGGAGCTGGAGGGTATTATGCTCAGTGAAATAAGCCAGGTGGAGAAAGAGAAGTGCCAAATGATTTCACTCATTTGTGGAGTATAACTACAAAGCAAAAACTGAAGGAACAAAACAGCAGCAGCCTCACAGACTCCAAGAAGGGACTAGCAGTCACCAAACAGAAAGGGGGAGGGGAGGGTGGGCAAGAAGGGAGAGAAGAGGGGATTAAAGGGTATTATGATCAGCACACATAATGTACGGGGGGACTCGAAGAAGGCAGAATAGCACAGAGAAGACAAGTAGTAACTCTGTGGCATTTTACTACACTGATGGGCAGTGACTGCAATGGCATTGTAGGGGGGACTTAATAATATGCGTGTATGTGGTGCCCACAGTGTTTTTCATTTGAAACCTTAATTTAAAAAAAATGTAATACTTAGGAATTAACTTCACCATGGAGGTAAAAGACTTATATACTAAAAACTATAAAAAATTGCTGAAAGAAATTCAAGAAGACATAAATACATGGAAAAATGTCCAGTGTTCATGAGTGGAAAGATGATATTAAGATGTAAATAGTGATCTAGAGATTCAATGTAATTTCTATCAAAACTCATCCTAAAATTCATGTTGGAATTTCAAAGGACCCCAAACAGACAAAACAATCTTGAAAAAGAAGAACAAATTTAGAGGTCTCATGTTTCCTGATTTAAAAACTTACCAAAAAGATACAGTAATCAAAACAGTGTTATGTTGGCATAGGTAGACATACAGACCAATGGAACAGAATAGAGAACTCAGAAATAAACCCTCACATATATGGTAAAACGATTTTTGGCAAAGGAACCAAGAACATTTAATGGGGTAAAGAGAGTCTTTTCAACAAAAGTGTTGAGAAAACTGGACATCTACATGCAATGAACAAGTTTGGCCCTTCAAAAATGTACATAATCATCTACAAAAAATGAACTCCAAATGTTTTAAAGGCCTAAATTCAAGAGCTAAAACCATAAAACTTCGAAGAATGCATAGAAGAAAAGCTTCAAGACAGTGGATTTGGTGATTTCTTCTTGGACAAAAGCAAAAGCACAAAAAGAAAAAAAAGAAAAAATAGACAAATTGGACTTTATGAAAATTAAAAACTTTTGTGCATCAAAGGATACTACCAATAGAATAAGAAGCAGCCAACAGAAATGGAGAAAATACTTACAATTCATGTATCTGGTAAGGGATTCATATCCAGAGTACCAAGGGAACTCTCAGAATTCAACAACAAAAACACCCAACCTGATTAAAAAATGGGCGAGAGCCTTGAACAGACATTTCTCCAAAGAAGATGCATGAATGACCAATAAATACATGATGCTCAGCATCACTAATCATCAGGGAAATGGAAATGAAAACCATAGTGAGATGCCACCTCACACCCCTTAGGATGTCAACTATCAAAAAAGAAAAAATAAAACAAAACAATTGCTGGCAATTATGTAGAGAAATTAGAACTGTTGTGCACTGTTGGTAGAAATGTAAAACGGTGTATCTGCTGTGGAAAGCAGCGTGGTGGTTCTTCAAAAAAATAAAAACTAGATCTACCATATGATCCAGCAATTCCACTTCTGGGTATATCCCCAAAATAATTGACAGTAGGACCTTGAAGAAATATCTGTGCACTCCTGTTCACAACAGCATTATTTACAATAGCCAAAGTATGAAAGCAACCCACATGTCCATCAACAGAAAAATGGATAAACAAAATGTGGGGTATACATACACACACACACATATATATGTGCGTGGGTGTGGGTGTATACATTCATATATATGTGAATACTATTCAACCTTAAAAGGGAAGGGAATGCTGACACCTGCTACAACATGGATAACTCTTGAGGACAGTAGGCTGAGTGAATAAGCCAGTCACAAAAGGACCAATACTGCATGATCTCACTTATATGAGGCACCCAGAGTAGAACACAGAAGCGTGGGGGCCTGGGCCTGGGGGAGGGGGCTTGAGTGTTTAAGGGATAGAGATTCAGTTTTGTAGGATGAAAAGAACTATGGTGATGGATGGTGGTGATGGCTGTACAACAGTGTGAATGTACTTAATGCCACTTAAAAATGGTTAAAATAGTAAATTTTTTTACAGGTATTTTACCAGAATAAAGAAATTGAAAGAAATAAATTTTTAGAAAGCATTAAGAAACAAACCATAAGCATAAAACCTCAGTGGGGTCTTGTAGCCCATCACCTCCTTCTTTCTTGCTCATCTGCCTGGCCCACCAGGCCTCTGACACCACTCTGAGGGCACAGCGGCCTCTCGTCCTGGCAGCACTGTGAGAAGCCCCAGGACCACCGTGGGAGGCAGGGTCCCTCTGAGCCTTCCTCGCTTTGCCGCTGACCTCACTCTCTGGTGGTCTGAGGGTGCATCCTGGCTGTCCACCCTCCCCCTCCTCTCACTTCCCAGGCCAGAATAACATGCAGAGGGCTACCCAGGGCTCTCATTCAGGCTCCTGCCTGCTCCCAGACTCCATCACTGTCCCCAGGCTGGCCTTGGACCCCCCATGATGCCTTCTACCCTGAGCCCAGGCACATGGACTTTCTTCACCCGCCCACACCTCTTCCAACTGTGCATGCAGACGAGCGTCGGTCAGCCCCATATGCTTGCTGGCCCCGGGCTGGAAGTCACACACTCCCCGCTCTGCCCCACACCCAGCAAACGCACCTCACCTACCCTATCCTTCCACCTGAAGGTCGCCATCTCTGGGCCTTTCTCTGCAGTCGTGTGTGTGCACAGACCCCCTCACACCTCTCCTCAGAGCCCTCGAGCTTTGGGTGTCTTCCCTTCTCCCAAGCCCTTGACCCTTGGTTGTCTAACAGGATGTGGCTGCTGTGGAGCCCAGCCTGAGGATGTGGATGCCCAGGACAGGGCAGCACTCGGCCTGGACCATCACCCCACAAGGCCAGCCCCACAGTGGTCATCTTCCACATGGGCTGGGGCTGGACTCCTGTGATTCCAGACACCCATGTGGCTTCTCTTCCCAGGTCCATGCACATGGGCTGGGGCTGGGGCTGGACTCCTGTGATTCCAGACACCCATGTGGCTTCTTTCCCAGGTCCATGCACCCCCACCAAGCCCCAGGCCTGTGCCCCCACTTCCTGGGGACCAAGGGCAGGCACACTTACCTTGGGCAGAGCCAGCTCCTGGTCCAGTCCCACACTGATTTGGCACATGAAATAGAGACCCACTCCAAACAGGACCGTGAACAGCAGCAGCTGCGGAGGGGTTGAGGAGAACATTTTGGAGTAGAGCAGATTCAAACCCCAGCACTCCCACCCCGAGCTTCAGCACCTGGGCCTGGGCAAGCTCTCAACAACCCCCTGCTGCAAGCTGAGCAGACCGTCCCGCCCCACTCACCACGACCACACGGGTGACCCTGTGAAGCAGGAGTGGGACATAGACCTTGCGGAAGAATCTGAGCAGGAGCTCTTCACTTTGGCTGGGTGGGGGCAGCTCGTGGGAGCTGAGGCAGCAGCAGATGTCCAGACGGGAGGCCTGCAGGGGCAGCAGCTCAAGATGATCCAAAACAGGCCTCAGGGACTGGCCGCCTGACGCAGCGCCATGCCCCAGGACACACCAGCTGCTATAGCCTCTGTTCCTATTCCCACCCTGACAGGATGCCTATGAACCTCACAGAAACCTTGGTTCCCTGTGGCTACCACTCACTTCACCACTTCGTAGTTTAGGAGGTTTGTTCCTATTCCCCAAAATTATGGAAACGAAATTACTTGTCTGTGGGACACGGGGGACTTCCTGGCCCGAACGGGCTAGCATGCTGTCCTGACACCCACACCCACTCTCAGCCCCTTCTTTGCAAAGTGAAGCCACCCCCTCCCTGGCTCAGGGGCCCATCCCTCTGCCTCACCACCTACCTCCTGCCTCCTGCTGTCGAGAGAAAATAGGGCCACAAAGGCCGACATCTGCAGCAGGAAGTCCAGGATCAGGGCACAGCCGGACGTCAGGGCAAAGGTGCGCACAGCTGGCATGGGGGTCAGGGCCCCTGGGGGGCAAGGGCAAACCTCAGGGCCGGCAGGGCACAAGCTTGTGCAGAGGAAAAGGGGCTGCCGGCGCCCCTGCCTCCAGGACTCCCTGGGCCCCGGGCTCACCTAGGAAGAAGCAGGTGGCCTCAGAAAGGCTGCACAGTAGCATGCTAGGTGCCACCCTGCCCAGGGCTCGGCCAATGTGCGCCTCCCGCTGCTCCCCAGGCCTCCGCGGCAACCTCTGTGTGGGGACAGCAGGGACGTGGTCCAGAGCCAACTGCGGGTTCTACCCGCAGGGAGCCCGCATGGCCATGGCCCCTAGCCGCAGCTAGGCCTCGGAGCTGGCTGGCGTCCCCGGGTCAGAAGCGGCCGCCACGCTCTACGCCGCTGCTCCAGGGCCGGCAGGGAAGCGCTGGGCCAGTGGAAAGTTGCAAGCATCCTGACAGCACGGGGCTAGAACCCCACGTGTTCACCAGGACAGGGCCGCCCTGACGCGGGCTGTCCTTCTGGGACGCTGCTTGCACGCCTCGGGTGGATCTCCTGGTACAGATGCGCTTACTGGGAGAGAGAAGAACAGCGCACTCCGCTCCCCGCGGGAACGGTGGGCATGGCCTGGATGTGCTGGACCAGCCTCCAGGAAGCCCTGCAAAGCCGTGCCACTGCGTCTGTGAGCCGAAGGGCACCGGGCCTCTCACCTGGTACTCCAGAACAAAGATGAAGATGTTGTCAGCCCCCACGGCCAGCACCAGGAAAGGCACCACTTGAAGGACCACCAGGGAGGAAGGGACGCGCAGGTAGGAGAAGAAGCCCATGGCGGCCATGACGGCTCCCAGCACCACGGCCACCCCGCCCAGGCCCAGCGTGGCCTTGGAGTCCACCTGCAGCGGTGAATCAGCCAGTCAGCCACACACACCTCCCCCCCAGGGCTGCGGGGCAGCCCCTGCGCCCCCACCCGCCCCTGCAGCACCCGCCCCGAAGGAGGGCCAGGCAGGCAGGCCATAGGAGCCCTGGCTTCTCCAGCGCCTGGGGGCATTTTAAACATCAAGCTGTGCTCAACAAGGGTATGTGAGGATTCAGAATAGAAACCCGTAAGGCCTTTTGAAATAAACCGCCTCCAATAAGTCCCGCCCCTGGGGAGACAAGCTGGGTACATCCACTTTGCTGCTTGCAGGCGTCAGATGGGGAAGGTTCTAGAGCCCTGCTGAGCCCCCTCACCAGCACTCGGCGCCAGCCCGAGTAGCTGCCCAGGGCAAGGGAGATGTATAGGAAGATGACCAGGTAGCTGATGGCGAAGGTGGGCAGGTCCTGGGTGGTGGTGCGGTTGATCTCGTCCTCCAGGGACCGCTGTGGACACCCAGCAGCCCAGCTGACCAGGAGCCCAGCTGGGCTGCGTGCTGACTCCTGGGGCCCCAGCAAGGCGGCCACCTCACTCATCCTCCGAGCTGGCACCCCTGGCCAAGGTCACTCAGCATGGGGGAGGCAAGATGGGGACATGGAAACCCACCCAATGCCATCTGATTGCCCCCCAGAGGCAGGGTCATCGCCAGCCCCTACCTCCGCCATGAATGTGACTTGGAACTTGCCGGCCACCTGACGCTGGAAAGCTTGCATCTCCTCCAGGAAGGCCCCCTCCCAGAGCTTCACCTGAGCCAGCCGGGGGTCCCCGGGCAGGTAATTGTTGAGGGAAAAGGTCATGATCAGGGCCTCTGCCTCGGAGTAGTCTTTCCCTGGGGTGAGACACACTCAGAACCTCTGGCCATACTCTTGCTCCCCAACTCCAGCTGCTCCCCTGCTCCCATACCCCCAATCCCTGGCTGCACCCCTATTCCCAGCACACCCACATCCCCGCTGTACCCCTGCTCCTTCCCCCACCCCACAGCTGCTTCCACCTTCTTTATCTGAGCCATTGCCTAACCCCTATAGCACGCTTCCCTCTCTCAGCCACAAGCAAGGCCGTGGGCCCAGCACAAAACCAGAGCATCTGAGGATCCAGGAGATGAAGGAGGGAGCTAAGAAGGGAGGCAGGAGGACCAGGCCCCCAGGCAAAAACTGCCCCTCCCAAATCACCTCCCACCCTCTTGCCCCCACACGCCCCTGGTCTGCTCCCAGGGCCACCCGGCTCACCTCTGTAGCCCCCCACAGCGAGGAACGGGAAGACTGGGCCCCCGTAGTCAGCCATGCAGCTCAGGGCCAGGGCTGTGCCGTCCTTGAAGGTGAGGGGGGCACTGGGGGCAGAGGGAGGGTGTTGGCTGGCCTGCTGCCAGGCCCCAGTGCCCAGGCCAAGTGCCAGCAACACTGCCTGACCCTGCCCAGGGCGGCCCAATCCAGTGTGGGCAGACACTTCTCTGACCAGGCAGCCAGAGCTCTTTCCCCTCCCCCAGCCAGCCCTCTGGCTGTACAGTGGAGAGCTCGCCAGCCTGGTGACTTCGGCCAAGTCTATGCACCCTTCAGCTGAGCCCTGTCCACAAGCCCCGGGACAGCCCTCTGTGAGTGCCTCTGTCTCCAGCAATCCTGGGCCGCTGGATGATGTATGACCCTGAGTAATTCCCCACGCCCCTGAGAGGCAGTGTTCTGTTTCTGAAATGAGGGTGATCACCACCCAAGAGCTGTGAGCACCCAAAGCCAACAGCCAGCATGAGGCCTGGAGCCTGGAGCTCTCTCCCTGTCCGTGGTTGTGAGGGCCAGCCACAGGGCACAGACACAGGGAGCAGCCCAAGAGCGGGGCACAGTGGTCCCCAGGCCCTGGAGACCCTTTCCAGGGCTCATGAACACTAAGATGCTCCTTGCCTCCACCACTCCTTTGTCCCCAAGCATGCAGAGTCCAGATAGCTCACTGCTACAGCTTCAGATGTTGCACTGCAAGCAGCCATTTGGGAAAGACTACTTGAGTTTTGGTGTAGCATCAAAGAAAACCCACAACATCTGGAAAGGCCCCGACAACACACTGCAGCATCAGGCCACATGTGTGAGGCCATGTATTCTCACTATGCTCCTACCAACAGGCCAAATGCATATCAGGCGCCAGAGCCCAACAGCCACTGTTAAGCAAGACGCCATGAGGACTGGCAGACAATGCCACTCTTATCACTGACATTTGTTCAGTTTCATAAAAATATGCTATTTTTATGTCAACATGCAATGGGCTTATTACTGTTATTTTAAAAGAATTAATAAATATTTTGTCACTTCTCCGTTTTACTTGTGCATGCAGTAAATGTCAGTGGATGCAATCCCTCCCAAACAAGAGCTCTCTGGAGTCTACAGTCTTGCCAGGGTGAGAATGGGCCCTTAGACCAGACTTTTGAGGGCCTCAGCTGCCCCATGTGCCTGTGCCTCAGGGCATGGCGGTCACTGGCCTTCGCTCTCTGCTGAAGCCTTGCCGGCACCCTGTTTGCACCGCAGCAGAGTAGATACAGCTGGGAATCAGGCCCCAGACCACCTACAGGTGTGTGGCTGTGGCCAGCCCAGGTGTGCAGGGCCCGAGAGCAGCCCCAGCCTCTGCCCTGACCCAAGGGCACCTTGTGCACTACCCATGGCTCCTGCTGACCTGTGCAGCCCCTCACAGGAGCACACATGTGTGCAGGGCCATCAGATTGCTCTGCACACTAAACCAAGAGCATGTGGTGTCAGGAGCTCAGCAGAAAGGCCGCCTGGAATTGGGGCTGGGGAGGCCGTGATGGCCACATGCAAGCCACTGTGGCCAGAGGGAGCCCCACTGTGGTTGGAGGGCGGAGGAGCATAGGGAGAAACAGTGCCCTGCAGCCCCAAAGACACACAGCCCACGGAAGGGCCATGTGCCTGGCCTGGGTTCCACAAGGCCTGCGCCTCCCACAGCAACCTCCCCCCAACCCTGGCACTCACTTGGCGCAGTAGAGAAAGTGGTCCTTCCAGTCCACCTGGGCGGTCTGCCCCATCAGCGTCTGGTTGGCCTTGAGCAGCAGGAGTGTGCGGTTGTTCTGGAAATACTGCAGGAGGCTGTTGATGCAGCAGTCAGAGAGGCTGGCTTTGTGAGGGTTGAGGGGTGCAAAGCAGATGTCCGACAGCGAGATGTTGCGCTCGTCCTGTGGGGACCACACCTGCAGGTGCCGAAGTCTCTCCTGCAGCCCCAGCAGCTCCAGCAGCAGGTCCTGGGCCAGCACTCCACTGAAGCTCTTGGGGCCCAGCAGCAAGGAGTTGTACTTGTAGCTGGGCCGGTCGGGAGCTGTAAGGATCACCTGGCTGGTTCTCAGGAAGGGGCCAAAATGCTGGTCATGGAAGGCCTTCTCACTCCGGGCCTGGCTGCTGGGGGCTGACCACAGCTCCACGGGGTCTGTGGTCAGTTCCATGAAGGCCAGGCCCCCTGCCAAGGCTACCACCACAGCAATGGACACCACGAGGACGCTCCATGGCCACGAGGCCACCCATGTGCCCCAGCTCTGGAAGCCATGGCTAAGAAGGGTGTGCGTGGAGCGACTGAGCCCACTGGAGAAGCTGGCCCCTGCCGGGGGGCCCAACACCTTGCCCTTGCTACGGCAGGAGGCCAGGCGGGGCCACGCCAGGAAGGCCGTGAGCACAGTGAAAACCGAGCAGAGGATGATGACGAGGACCAGCCCGCCCGCCATCTGGCCAATGCGGAAGGTGGCATCCAGGGCCTGGGGCTGGGCAATGGCAGGGCAGGAGGCAGCACAGTCCTGGCAGGAGCAGGCTGCCCCACTGTCCCCCTGGGATTCATTACAGTGTGTGAGCTTCACGTTCAAAGGCTGCAGCCCCCTCCCTGGGGTCTGGCCAGCCTCCCACAGGTGGAAGGTGATCTCCAGCGGTGCCAGGCCATTCGCCGTGTCCCCCTGGAAATTGAGCCAGCGCTGGGCATTGCAGAGGGCGGAGCCATAGATGCCGCACATGGTGCCCACAGCCAGCGAGGCTGCCGCAGGGATGCGCACACGGCTGCAGGAGTCGTAGGTCTGCTGGGCAAAGGTGCTCTCGTAGAAGGCCTCGTAGGCCACCACGGCCAGCTGCCCGCCATCCCGCTCCACCACCCGGGTCACGTTGATGAAGAGGCTCTGGTCAGGGCTGCAGGTGTTCTGGCAGTGCAAGCTCACAAAGTTGTCGGAGCACGCGGGGCAGCGGGTGAGGAGGGCCTTGGTGATCACCAGGCTTGCCTCCAGGGCCACCAGCTGCTTGGGGGAGCAGCAGGCACGGGTGCTGTCAGGGCCACTGTAGAGACGGGGACAGACACGCCGCAGCAGGGCCAGGTGGTCGCCGGTGACATTGCGGGCAGGCGTATTGGACAGGCAGGACACGTTGGACAGTGGGGCGAGGCCGCCTGACAGTTCCGGGTTCTTCCCGCACTCATCATAGAAAGCGCAGTAGTTGGGCTGGTGGATGGGCGTGTACAGCTCGCCCTGGGACTGCAGAAGGGAGATGCCACCATGCACCAGCGGTCACCCACGCAGGGAGGGCCAGGGTGGGAGGATGCAGGGCAGGGGGGGCCTGTGGGCGCCGGGCCAGCATGGGGAGGTGGTGAAGCAGCACATGGGTCTCCCACCATGTCCGGGGGTGATGGGGGCCCAAGCGCAGACAGGCCTTCGACCTTAGTGATGGGATTGAGAGAGGGAGGTGGCCCGACAGGTGTGCATTTAGTGAGGTCAAGCTGACAGCGAGATGAGGTGGGCCTGGAGGCCCCCAAAGGCCCACGCCTGACCCTATTGGGGAAGGTGCCCCCAGTCTGGGGCAGTGCCATGGGGCTGGGGAAAGGTGCCCCCAGTCTGGGGCAGTGCCATGGGGCTGGGGTGGTGCCCAGCTGCAGGCACACTGGTGGCCAGCCCTGCAGGGACTCTGCAGAGCCTCCCCTACCCACACCTGCTTGGGGCTGAAAGCCTGAACCTGCCCTTCCAGACATCCAAGTGAGCGAGAAACGTGAAGGCAGGAACCTAGCCCTCCTTCCAACCCCAGAGGCTAAATCCCCATTAGGGGATCCTGCCCCCATCCGACCCCACCAGCACCCCAGGACAGGAGACTGCCTCAGCCCCCACCAGCCACCTCAGACCAGGATGTCCACAGCGACCAGAAATGGAGGCACTTGGTCCCAACCCAATCCAGCTGCCCTCCCCAACCCTCATGTCCATTTACCCATGGAAACCTGGACAGCCCAGGACTCCAACAGCCCTGCTCTGGGGCACCCAGGATTCCCCCTCTGTCCAGAGACTAGCCCCCGGACTACAGGCCCTCCCCCACTGTTGTCAGGCCGTCTGTGGCCTGGAAGATGGGTGGTGGGAGGTGGCAGGGGTGGACACAGGCCCAGGACTCACCGAATGCAGGAGCAGGACCCAGAGCAGCCAGCCCCTGAAGCCAGACTCCACCATCCTGGCACTGGGAAGGGGGCAGAGGGGCCGAGAGGCAAGGCCTTGGGGAGAGCTAGTGCCAACCAAGGGCTGGCTGCTGGGGATGCGCAGTGCTCACGTCAGCAGCACATATATGAAATCTGGGGACGTGCAGCAGGGGAGCCACCCCCACCTGCCCAGGACGGCCTGGCCTGACCGGGCTGGGGACCAATGGGGCTGAGTCCCACACCTCCCAGGGCTCTTGCCTGGTTAATGGTCCACTTGCTCTCCCGCCCACCTTGGCCCCACCCTCTCAGATGAGCTCCCTGCGCAGGTGCCAGGATCTGCCCTCCACCCACGTACCAGAGCAGCCAAGGCCAGAGGGCTGGCCCTCCACTTCCATCCCGCCTCCAACCTTAGACCCCCACTCTTCCCTGCCCCCTCTTGGGACCAGGCCAGCTCTGACTGGAACACACCCTTGTACTATCAACCTTAGCAACTGTTGTTAATTGATATTAACAGCCTGATAACAGGTAACAGAGGGGATGGGTTGGGGTGGAGTGACCGCAGTCTCCTCGGTGGAGGGGAAGATAGTTCACTTAGTACAGAGACCCCAGGTGAGCACCAGGACACCTCTGCTCTCCTGGCTCCTCCACCCACACCCCTTCACTCACGTCCCTTGCCTGGGCCTGGGCCTGTTCCTATCAACCCTGGAAGGACAGTGTCACTGAGAGGCCCAGGTGCACGGTACTCACCATCTGCCCCCTCCCAATGCGGATCTCTGAGGCCTCCCTTGGGTGCTTCCTATCACCAAGACGGCCAGACCTTGGCCCCCATGCCAAGGCCCAGTTGATAAGGGTGGCCTGTGGGGACAACTGAATGGCCGCCTGCAGACGCAGCTTCAGGAAGGAACCTGCCATCTCCCAGTCTCATGTGTCATGGACCCTGGCCTGACTCAGAGGGAGCCACCCAATGCATGCCGGAGAAGACATAAAACCAGGTCGCTGAGGGGGGATGCCAGGGCAGGCTCCAGCTGACCCCTAAGCCCTGAGTCAGCCATGGGTGGAGAGGAGAGTCAGCAGCCTTGGGCCTGTGTGCAGTGACGTCCATCTGGCACCTTCCAGAACCTGCCCCCATATACCCTGGCTGGAAGGTGCTGAAACTCCAGCCTCCACTTAGGATCTCTGTCCTTTCTCCAGGATGGCTTCCCCTAGAAGCCAACTCTGAGACGGGGATTCCAGTGCAAAAAGTTTATTTGGAAGATGACTCCAGATGGCACTAGCCATAGTACTTGTACTGTTCAGCTCCTTTTGTGTATATCCTATAGCTATTTTCTTTGAGATTACAAAGGGGATTATGTTTAATATCCTAAATTATAACACTGTAATTTGAATTTATACCATCTTAATTCCAATAACATAAAAAGACTCTGTTCCTTTACAGCTATCTTCACCCCTTTCAGTTAATGTCAAATGTTATATCTTTATAATTGTGAGCCCCTAAACATAATCATTCTTTAGTTCCTTAAGTTATGTAGAAAATAAGACTTGAGTGACAAACCAAGATATAGTAATGCTTTTACACTACTGTTTTCTTTCTTTAAATGTATGAGTTTCTTATGTCATGTAGAAAACAAAAAGTGCATTTGCAAACTGCTGTTACGGTGATAGAGCTTTTATAATTGCCCATGTATTTATCTTTGCTGAGGTCTGTATTCCTCCATATGGCTTTGGGTTACTGCTTAGTGCCCTCATTTCACTTTGCAGGGCAGGTCTAGTGGTCACAAACTCCCTCACCTTTTGTTTATCTGGGAATGTCTTAATTTCTCCCTCACTTCTAAAGGACACTTTTATAAGATGTAAGATTCTTGTTGATATAATCAAACTGCTAAAAGAAAAAAAACCTGTCAGCCTACTATCTTTAGTCCTCGGAGTTTTCTGGTAAGAAATTTGCTAATAATATTTTTGAGGATCATTTGTGACAAATTGCTTCTCTCGTACTGCTTTCAAAATTATCTCCTTGTCTTTTGAAAGTCTGATTATAACGTGTCTTGTGAGGGTCTCTTTGTGTTCATCTTACTTGGAGTTCATTGAGCTTCTTGGATGTTTATGTTCATGTCTTTCATCAAGTTTGGAAAGCTCTCAGCCATTATTTCTTAAATATTCACTCTGCCCCTTTCTGTCTCTTCTCCTTCTGGGACTCCTATGATGCGTATGTTGGTAGGTTGGCACTGTTCTTCAGGTCCTTTAGGCTCCACTTGCTTTTCTTAAATCTTTTCTCATTCTCTTCCTACAGACTTGATAATTGCCATTGTCCAGTCAACAAGTTCACTAATTCATTCTTTTGCCTATTCAAATCTACCTTTGAATCCCACTAGTGAATTTTTCATTTAAGTTCTTGCACTGTTCAGCTCCAGGATTTTGTTTTGGCTTCTTTTTAGTTTTTTTTTTTAATCTCTATTATATTTCCATTTTGTTCAGACATCATTTTCTTGACCTTCTCCACAACTTCCTTTAGTTATTCAAGCATCTTTGGACTACTGTTTTAAATCCTTTGTCTAATATATCTGCCATTAGATCTGTTCACGGATTTTGTTGAGTTACATTTTTGAGTGGAAATAAGATTTTCCCCTCTTCACCAGGGTTTGCTGTTCTGTTTCTTGATTGTTGTAGGCTGTCTCTATGCTGAGGATCAGCCTGACGTGTAACCTTTAGGTCTTCTCAGGTCTCTTCAGAGCCTTTCTTTGCGCATGCAGAGTACTTTTTACTTTTCATCTTATTTACAGGTTTTTTTTTTACAATTTATTTTGGTATCGTTAACCTACAATTACATGTGCAATATTATGGTGGTTAAACTACCCCCTTCATCAGGTCCCCCCCACCAACCCCATTACAGTCACTGTCCATCAGCGTAGTGAGATGCTATAGAATCACTACTTGTCTTCTCTGAGTTGTACAGCCCGCCCCGTACCCCCCATACCTTACATCTGCTATCGTAATACCCCTTTTAACCTCTTATCCCTCCCTTCCCACCCTTCTTCCCCAATCCCTTTCCCTTTGGTAACTATTAGTCCGTTCTTGGGTTCTGTGAGTCTGCTGCTGTTTTGTTCTTCAGTTTTTCTCTTTGTTCTTATACTCCACATATGAGTGAAATCATTTGATACTTGTCTTTTTTGGCTTGGCTTATTTCACTGAGCATAATACCCTCTAGCTCCATCCATGTCGTTGCAAATGGTAGGATTTGTTTTCTTCTTATGACTGAATAATATTCCATTGTGTATATGTACCACTTCTTCTTAATCCATTCATCTACTGATGGACACTCAGGTTGCTTCCATTTCTTGGCTATTGTAAATAGTGCTGCAGTAAGCATAGGGGTGCATCTCTTTTTGAAACTAGACTGTTGCATTCTTAGGGTAAATTCCTAGGAGTGGGATTCCTGGGTCAAATGGTATTTCTATTTTGAGTTTTTTGAGGAACCTCCATACTGCTTTCCACAATGGCTGAACTAATTTGCATTCCCACCAGCAGTGTAGAAGGGTTCCCTTTTCTCCACATCCTCGCCAACATTTGTTGTTGTTTGTGTTTTGGATGTTGGCCATCCTCAGTGGTGTGAGGTGATATCTCATTGTGCTTTGAATCTGCATTTCTCTGATGATTAGCGAAGTGATGTGGAGCATCTTTTCATATGCCTGTTGGCCATCTGAATTTCTTCTTTAGAGAAGTGTCTATTCATGTCCTCTGCCCATTTCTTAATTGGATTATTTGCTTTTTGTTTGTTAAGGTGGGTGAGTTCTTTATACATTTTGGATGTCAACCCCTTATCAGACACATCATTTATGAATATATTTTCCCATACTGTAGGATCTCTTTCTGTTCTACTGATGGTGTCCTTTGCTGTACAGAAGCTTTTCAACTTGATATAGTCCCACTTGTTCATTTTTGCTTTTGTTTCCCTTGCCTGGGGAGATATGTTCATGAAGAAGTTGCTCATGTTTATGTCCAAGAGATTTTTGCCTATGTTTTTTTCTAAGAGTTTTATGGTTTCATGACTTACATTCAGGTCTTTGATCCACCTTGAGTTTACCTTTGTGTATGGGGCTAGACAGTAGTCCAGTTTCATTCTCTTACATGTAGCTGTCCAGTTTTTCCAACACCAGCTGCTGAAGAGGCTGTCCTCTCCTCATTGTATATCCAAGGCTCCTTTATCAAATGTTAATTGACTGTAAATGTTTGGGTTAATGTTTGGATTTTCAATTCTGTTCCACTGGTCTGTGGGTCTGTTTTTGTGCCAGTACCAAATTGTCTTGATTACTGTTGCTTTGTAGTAGAGCTTGAAGTCAGGGAGCGTAATTCCCCGTTTTATTCCTCCTTCTCAGGATTGCTTTGGCTATTCGGGGTCTTTCCTGGTTCCATATGAATTTTAGAATTATTTATTCCAGTTCATTGAAGAAAGCTGTTGGTAGTTTGATAGGGATTGCATTGAATCTGTAGATTGTTTTATGTAGTATAGCCATTTTGACAATATTTATTCTTCTAGCCAAGAGCATGGGATGCATTTCCATTTGTTAGTGTCCTCTTTAATTTCTCCTAGGAGTGTCTTGTAGTTTTCAGAGTACAGGTCTTTCACTTCCTT
>JAQQAC010012171.1:18037951-18049272 GCA_029783875.1 Phataginus tricuspis | reverse complement strand
CCTCAACAAAATACTAACAAACCAAACACAACAGCCTACCAAGAGGATCAGACATCATGACCAAGTGGGATTTATCCCACAAAGGCAAGGATGGCTCAACATAAGGAACTCATTGATGTTAATACATCACATTAACAGGATGAAGGGGTAAAACACATGACTACCTCAATTGATGCAGAAAAGGTACTTAGCAAACTCTAACACTCTTCCATCATCAAGAACACTCAGGAAAGTGGGACTAGAAGGGAACTTCCTCAACATGATACAGAAAATCCCACAGCAAACATTCTCAGCAGTGAAAGACTGAAGGTTTCCCCATATGAACAGGAACAAGACAAGGACAGCTTTCACAAACACTGCCATTTGACATTGTACTGGATGTTCAAGCCAGACCAATTAGGTGAGAAAAGGAAACAGATGGAAGCCAAACTGGAAAAGAGAAAGTGAAATATATTTGTTCACAGATGACGAGATCCTATATATGGAAAATCCTCCCAAAGAGTCTACAAGAGAGCTAATAAATGAATTCAGTGAAGTTGCAGGGCACAATATCAATACACAAAAATCAATAAACCAGTAATGAAAAATCAGAAAAGGGAATTCAAAGAGCAATTCCACTTACAAATGTATAAAAAATATCTAGGAATAATTTAACCAAGGTAAAAGACTTGTACACTGAAAACTAAAAACATTACTGAAAGAAATTAAAAAGGACACAGATAAATTGAAAGACACCCTATGTTCATGGACTGGAAGACTTAATATTGTTAAGATGTCAGTATTACCCAAAACAATCTACAGACTCAATGCAATTCCTATTAAAATCCCAATGTTTTTGTCAGAAATTCATATGGAAACTCAAGGGGCCCCAAATAACCAGAACAATTCTAAACAAAAAGAACAAAGTTGCAAAACTCACACTTATTGCAAAATTACAGTTATCAAAACAGTGTGATACTAGAGTAAGCAAACATATAGACCAGGGATAGTCTTTTCAACAAATGGGAATGAGAAAACTGGATAGCCACAGATGTAAAAGAATAAAGTCAGAATTTTACCTATACCATAAACAAAAAGCTAACTCAAAATGGATCAAAAATCTAAATGAGATATAACTATAAAATTCTTAGGAGAAAATCTTCATGACACTGAATTCAGCAGTGATTTCTATGCTATCAAAAGCACAGCCAACAAAATAAACTGGAATTCATCAAAACTGAAATCTTTTGTGCATCAAAGGACACTCAAGAGAATGCAGACAACCCACAGAATGGAAGAAAATATTTGCAAAACATGTATCTGCTAAGAGATTAATATTCATATCCAGAATACATAAAGAATTCCCCCCCCAAATCCCACCTAATAAAAAACGAGTAAAAAACTTGAATAGACTTTGCCAAAGAAGATAGACAAATGGCCAAGAATCACATGAAAAGATGCTCAACATCATCCGTCATTAAGAAAATGCACATCAAAGCAGAATGATACCACTGCACACCCATTAAGCCGGCTATTACCAAAAAATGGAAAATACAAGCGCTGTCAATGATGTGGGAAAATTGAAACCCTTAGTAAGAATGTAAAGTGGGGTAGCCACTGTGGAAAAGCTTGACAGCACCTCAAAAAAAATGTTGAACACAGAACTACCATATGATCCATCATTTCCACTTCTATGTTTACACCCAGGAGAACTGAAAGCAGGGACCCAAACAGACCCTTGTGCACCAGTGTTCATACCAGCACTAGTCATAATAGCCCAAAGGAGGAGACAACTCAAGAGTCTGTCAGCAGGTGAAGGGATAAAATGCGGTACACACACCGTGGAATATTACTCTGCCACAAAGAGGAATGAAGTTCTGACACATTATTACATGGATGAACCTCAAAGATATCATGCTGAGTGAAATAAGCCAAACACAGAAAGACAAATACTGTGTGACTCCACTTACACGAGGTGCCTAGAGTGGTGAAATCCAGAGAGAGAAAATAGAAGGGTGGTTCTGGAGATGATGGTGGGGATACTGAACAACAGTGTGAATGTGCTTACTACTCGGGCTGCATGCTTAAAACAAGATGGTAAATATTATGTGCTGTGTATTCTTTAGAAAGATGGCAAGGCGGCAGGATGTGAGGACTCGGACGCCTCCCGGCATTGTCATGCGGCTCCCACAGGCCCTGCAGCTGCCTTGCCTGCTCTCCTGAAACAAGGACAAGCTGCTCATCAGCATCCCTGTCATCCAGTTCCTCTTACTGCAGCAGCATGTAGCCTTAAGGGACAGGCCTGCAAGTCCCCCCACCTGACTCTTAGCATCTTGCCCCCTACTGTTGTTCTACAGGGGGATCTCCAGCTCTGTACCACTGACATTCTCAGCTGAGTAACTCTTCCATATGGGAGCTATCCTGGGCATCATAACACTTCAGTAGCATCCCTTCTGCCCACTAGATGTCTCCAGGGACGCCTGCCCCCACCGCTGAGAACAAACGCCTCACGGAAACCGGTGCTACACCAGCCATCCTGAGCTTCATAAGCCCTGTGGGTTCCCTCCTACCAGCTGTGCTGTGACTCCACCAAGGCTCCCGCCAGATCTTCCCAAACCCTGTCCTTCATAGCCCAGGCTGAATTCTCCATCAGCAGTGGGGACCTCGACAACTACCCCAGGCCCAGGCAGGTTCTCCCTGTTTCGGCCATTGCAGCACTTGGCCTCTCTGTTGCTTTGTGTACATATTTGGATCCTGGAGGCTGATCCTGGTTTCTGGGGGCAGGAATCCTTGCACACATAAGCTCCAGTCCACACATCTCAGTGCACCTATTGGGCTGCTCATCCCTGGAGTTCGGCTGTAGGCAGGACCCACGGGTACACAGCTGAAGGCTCAGGGCTGTCTGCCGTTGTCTTCCCACCCTCCACAGGGCGGCCACCAGCATGTCTGCCCCTCTAGCCCACTGCTGTGCTGGGGCAGGCCTGCAGGCTCACAGACAGGACAGCACAGGCCCAGGGCAGGAAAGACCAGTGTCTGCTTTACACTAAATGGACGATGTCCTGGATCCTTCCTGAGGGCTCTGTGGAGGGCAAGGGCGGGCTGCTCAAACCACCACCCCTGACTGCTGTCCCCCATGTCCCTGGCCCAGCTCCGGGACCTGGTCAAAGGCCTTAGGTCTCAATAGGAGTAGAACTACTGAGGGTGAGAACATAGCAGACAGAGCACCGAGTGGGGCCACTGGAAAAGGAGCTGGAATATCCAGGTGGAGTGTGGACAGGTCTGGGAGGCGAACCCTGGAGCTGACTCTTCACTTCACAAGCATCAGCCCCTGGGTGTCCTCGTGGGCCTCAGCTTTGGTGGGCCCTCTCCTCGCCACCCACATTCTCTCAACTGGAGCTTTCGAGCTGGACAGTGAGCTAAGAATCCAAGGGGCTGAGGGGGGCCCTGAGGCAAGGTCCCTGGTGGGGGACAGCCCCTGCCCAGGGAGGTGGGGAAGGCAGGCAGGGAGGGGCCTTAGTCTCTGCTGAGTCACGGGAATGGCAGAGAGATGTGGGGAGCACCCCGACACTGTGTCAGGGGCAGAGTCCAGCCTGCTAGGTACGCCTTTTCCTTCCACTTTTAACTGGCAACAGTCAAGAGCCTTGGGCACTGACATACCCTCAGGGGAAAAGCCCTTAGAACACTGAATCCAGGTGGGGCCAGGAGTACCCCATAGCCTGGCATGGCCCCCATGTCCAGGACCCCCAAGCTAGGGCAGAGGCCTGGCCACAGAACCAAGCCTGACCGGTCACAGCGGCCTTACAGCCCCAGCCCAGGCTTACTGGAAGCTGGGCTGGCAGGACTGTCCCTGAAAAGTGACTGCCCAACCACGTGTTCTGGCCAGAGGGCATTGCCCCCAGCCCAGGCCTGTACCTGGCAGGCCCCACCAAGTGCCAGCAGGGCTATCGGAGGCTCCGAAGAGTCTGCAGCTTGGGCAGGTGGGGAGCACTGAAGGTCTGACCCTTGAGTCCCAAATCCTCATAGTGAGGGTTATGCCCTGCCCATCTCCCTAGACCCTAGCCCATGGCCCAGAACAGGCACCATTCAGGCTTCTGTGGGGCTGTGAGCTTTCAGCCAGGATGGCCACTGCACTCCAAGAACCCCCTCCCCCGAGCCCTGGGTGTCAGCCAGCCTAGAACCCAGAGCCAGTAGAGTTCACCTGCTGCTCAGTGAAGCAAGGCTTAGAGCAGGCTCACTCTGCCCCTTCCCTTCCAGGCCCAGGGTACCCATCACATGGTCAAGGGCCTGTCCAGTTCTGGTTGGGCCACGCTTGTGAACAGCAAAGTTTGGCATTACCTAGATGAGTCCTCCCTCCCAGGGCCTGCTTTCCCTATGCCGATAGACATAGCAGTGCCTACCCCAGGGCTACGTGGGGACTGAACCAGACACTTGGGGCCTGTGCACTGTCCCTTGGCAGGGTCAGGGTGCAGGGACATGTCATGCTACCCCACCACCACCACCAGGCCCTGGCCCAGCTCCACTTGGACATGCCAGCAAGAGACAGCAGTGCCCCTCCCCACGGCGGGGACAGGCTGGCCTGCACCAGTGTGCCTGCACCAGTGCCCTCAGCCCCGGGTGAATTGAGATGGCCTCACCATGCGGCTGAGACTTCCCATATGTACCCAGAATTCAGCATTGCCCACATCTGGCACACAGCCCCCAGGGCAGACCCAGCCCCTGCTCTGACCCAGGTAGGTATCTGGCCCAGGGCACAATCCCCTTCAGAAGGTTCATCAGTGGGAAAACCCAACTCTCCTGCCCCAGGCTGGTTCTGGACTGGGAGCACCCGATGGATGCAGGGTCAGAGGGACCAGGAAGTGTCTCAGGGAGTAGCTGGTACAGTCTTGGAGAAGACAGCCCCTGAACGTCCAGGCCTCGGCCCCTGCCGACCCCACAGAGCAGGACTGCTGCCCAGTAGCATGCATGGCACAGCGACACCACGATGCTCTGTGGCAGCTCTGGGACCGGCTCTACTGACAGCTTGCCCACGATGCATATGCACCACGGCAGACTGGGGGTTCCAGCCACCACTTCACACCGCTGACAGTCCACTGAGTAGCAGTGGCCACCATGGCCTGGCTCCCTAGAAATTCCAAGAAGGCAGGAGTAGAAAATAAGGTCCCACCAACTCCGAGTCCTCTACACCCTCACAGACGCAGAGGCCAGCCCCTGCCCGCTGTGCAGACCAGCTAGGGCTCAGAGTACAGCTTGGCTTTCCCTCCGAAAGAAATACTCAGGCACTCCCCAACCTCTCCCTCCCCAACTCAGCATCCCCTGGCCAGCTGGCCTCAAGCAGCCTGACAAGCAGGCGGCAGGGACACTGCACTAAGTGTGCACGATCCAGGGCACTGTCAGCAGAAAACCCCTCCCGGATGCAAGGCTGCAGGAGGCCTGCCAGCTGAGCACAGAGCAAAAGGCAGCATGCGCCACGCTGATGCGCGCAGGTGCGCAGACTGCAGCACCGCATCGAGGGAGCAAAGGAGCCTGACTCACACACCCATGTTTGGAGGAGGAGGTACAGAGGTACCAGGCCGTGGTCCCTCAGGGTGGTCAGCCTGACGCAAAGAGGCAGGCAACAGGAACACCTGGGGCTGGACTGGAGCCCTGGATGTGGGCAGGTGTTTCCAAGGCCCGAGGATGCAATGCCACACACTGATCTCTGCAGGCCCAGGGCACTACATGCAGTAAGTGACAACCAGGCAGTGCCTCCCAGAGGAGCTTCTGACTCCCAGGGCTTTGGGGATGGTCACTTTCCACACGCAGGACTGAAACTGGAGTAGCGAGAATCTTTATTCTGCTGTTAAGGGGCAAAACACCAGCCGGACAGTGTCATGGACCTGGAGAGCCGTGGCTCTGGCCACCTGGATCCCATCTGTCCAAGGCAGAACCCAGCTCCCTGCTCTGTGCCAGCTCTGAGACAGCCGCGAGACCTCAGGAGGGCACTGCTGTGGGTCTGCGTCCCCCTCCTCGGTGCCTGAAGCTGCGCAGCGGGTTCTGAGTCTTCGCTTTCTGTGGGCCAAAGGCACAGCTTTAGCCGGGAAGTCGGACATCTGCTGCCCAAACAGAGCCAGGCTCAGGGAGGATGGTGCAGCCACCTGGTAAAGCCCTGCAGCCCACGAGCCAGGGACAAGGGCTGCTGTGGTCACTGCAAGGGCAGCCCACCCAGCCACACTGCCTGACCCCTCAGAGGTGGGTGGGCGATGGGGCAGCACATGAGCCATCCTGCGTTCAAACATCCCGGGAGCCCAAGGATCCTGGCCCCAAGGGCTCCAACCTGGGCCAGAAGTTTGGGGCCAGTGACAGTCCTTCTCCTCCCTGCCCAGGTGCATGCACGCCCTGGTGACAATGGGACAGGTGGGGCCCTGCAGCTGCCATGAAGGCCCCAGGCACTCACCCTCGCCTTCTTAAAGGATGGCTTCTTCCGCTTCTTATGAGGGTGGACAAGGCCACGCAGAGCAGGAGGGACTGGAAGAGACACGGCCTCAGCACACTGCCCTGTGCCCAGCCGCCAAGCCCCAACCCAGAGCTGGGAAGCGGGGGCAGGGCCCCACTTGCTCTCTAAAGCGCCCTACCTGTTTAAGCCTGCTACAGCAAGCGAGGGACAGAAGCAGCAGGCAGCCTCTGTGTGACTTCATCATGTGTGCCTATCACTATACAGTCACCTTGAACCACTGGCCTCCCCTCCCCTGCTTGGCCCCTGCCCTCACCTCCACTGCCCTGGGCCCAGTACCACATCCAACCCACTCCGAGGGGGCAGACTGTGGGGCCCACCCACAGCCCCCAGACCTGGTGAGGCCCCCGCCAGCTCACTGCCCACTGTGGAGGACGGGGCCCCACCCATCTCCCCACATCTTCCCGTCTCCCCAGGATCCTTCCCTCCTGCTTGCTACAGCCTGTCCTACCATGCCACCGGCTTGCAGGAGACCCACAGCTCCTTGCTCTCAACCCTTGTTACTGCAGACATCACACAGAGTCATTTTCCAGGCACAAAGCTGAACAAATGGAACCAGGTGCCTGGCGCTGGGGTTGGGCTTTGGCCTGTCTACACCACAGGAATCCCCCAGGGTCCATTCCTGACCCCCCAACTCAACCTGGTGGCTCTTGGTCCCACATGCTCAGGCTGGCATGTTCTCCCGGCTGACTTCTAAGACTCCGGCCGCCCACCACCCCCAATGCCCAGCTTCCCCAGCCCAGGCCTGTGCCTCACTTCACAAACCTGGCCACTCCCTTTCATGCTGCCCAGCCAGCAGCTGCCCATCCTTCCACAGGCTGGGTCTGCCGGCGCACAAGGCAAGGTCCCGTCTCCAGAATGTCATCCACCCAGGGTGCCACGCAGGCTGTTTAAGCAAGGAGGTGCCTGGGCGTGTGTGTGCACTGCCTGCCCTGTCTCCAGGCTCCTGTGCCAGCCCAGTGCACAGCGGCCACCCAACCCAGCCTGCTCACCCAGGTAGTCAGGGACATGGCCCAGATGGGGCTTCACCACTGCGGGGTGCAAGGGCAGGTCATGCCTCAGTAGCTGGAGGTCCCGGGGGTTGTCTTCAAAGTAAGCCTGTAGGGAGACGCAAGTGCCCTAGTAAGCCCCATATTTCCACTCCACAGGGGAGGTTGCAAACAGGACCAAGTTTTGGTTTAAAGGCTGGTCTCCCTCCCTCCTGGCCCTGCAGCTGCCTTCATGTGCCCACTCCTGTGACCACAGCAGCCTTCTCACTCAGTGTGTCCTATAGACTGCCACCTTGTCCTGAGCCTATGACTTGGCCCACTCTGCTTAGCAACTCCTGGCATTTTGGCCTTGGAATGGTGGCAACGCAAGACAACACCAGCCACTAGCAGCTGCCTCGAGGATGTGTGCCAGCACAGGGAGGCCATCTGGCTCACCCGCGCCCACTGGTGGTCCATCTCCCCCACCTCCATGCCAGAGGCCTGGAGCCTATAGCCGCGGCCCACCACTGGCCCTTGCCTCACTTTGAGCCGCTCCGAATGTAGAAGCTCCTCCTTGATCTCCTTCAGTCTTGCCTCTCGAATGGCCTGTTTCGTCACCGAGTGCATGGCGTCCTGGGGTGGGAACAGAAGGTCACGATGGTAGGGCTGCCAGAACCCTGGCTTCTGGGCCTCAGGTCCCCCGGCTTGCCCCCTGCTGGAGCCCTCACCCTGCAGCGATAGCGGAAGCCCTCGATCTCCTCCATGCGGAACTGGTAGGGAAGCAGCACGGGGGTCCCATCCTCTGCACAGAAGACTCCAGCTGAGGCTCAGGGATGGTCTGCTGGGGGCCTCTGCTCACAGCCTCGGGCATCCCCCTGGGGTGAGACACCTGGGGCCCAGCGCACACCTTCCCCACGCTATGCACGTGAGACCTGAACCTCACAGATTGACACAACAGCTGCCCTGGGCTGCCCTGGCCACCACCTGGGTGTCTGTCACGTCCCTCAGCCTCAGAACCTGCCCGCCCATCACCCTCCTCCCTCACAGTCACTCTAGCCACAAGGGCAATGTGACACAGGGGCACACAGTAAGGACCACAAGGAGCTCACAGTCAAACATGGGTTTCAGTGCCCTCACAGGAGCATGCTGGGCCACTTGACGTCCAGGACAAACCAATGAGGGGTCTGACACCGCCCATCCCAGGCACAGGAACCAACACTTAGAGAAGTGGGGCCCCAGGCCACCCTCTACACTAGTCCAGAGGCTGGGTGCCACGCAGTCAAGTGTCCTTCCACAGCGCCACTGAAGGCAGGGTGAGGTCCCATGAGGAGCCCCTTGTGGACCCCCTGCCACCCTTCCTCAGTCCTTGCCTCTGAACACTGCCTGGCTGACCTGCTGTAGTATAGCCTCTGGAAAGCATGTCAGTCCCCAGACCTGGGCCAGGGCCTGGTAACTCAGAATCAGTGAAGAGTCCCTGGGCAGCTCCCTCACCAAGGGTCATCTTTGGAGCTACACCAGTCTCCCCATCTTCCAAAACCCGTTCCCCTGCCTTTACTCTTCTGCTCCGTGAGGTGGACAGTAAAGTTGACAGCTTGGGATCCCAGCCTGCTTATCTGGGAAGGGAGACAGTGCCTGCCACCCAGGGCAGGGTTGAGGGACACACTGCAGAGCAGGACCAAGCAGCCAAGGGCTGCTGGTCATACACATGTCCTGCTGCCATCACCAGCCACTGGCTGGAGGCGTCACAGGAGAAGCCTGGCCCCAGCGCAGGCTGATGAGAGCCCGGCTCTTACCTCCACTGAGAAACTCCTCAATCTTGCCCAGGTGGGACTGCTCTGCAGGCAGCACAAAGGTCAAGACTATGCCTGGGTTGTTGGCACGTGCTGTCCTGCAAGGAGACAGCCCAGCCTGTGCTCCAATCCGAGTTCTGCAGGGCACCCATGGTCCAGGTGCCTGTCCCGCCACATCCCAGCCCTCCTACCTGCCAGCTCGATGAATGTAGGCCTTGGGGGTGGGTGGGAGATCAAAATTGAGCACAGCACACACATGGTGGAAGTCTATGCCACGAGCCACACCTGCCTCTGGGTCAGAGGCCCTGCAGGGAGACTCCCAACGATCAGACCCTGCTCCCCTCTGCTGATGATAACAAGCTTCTTTAATCAGCAAGATCTCTAAATAAAGCCTTGTATGGAACCACAGAACCCTGACACATCGAAGACACTAATGTCAGAACTGTCCAGGAGCTGGGGTGGCAGTGGGGATCAAACCCTTGCCCTGACCTCAGCTTAGGGCAACAGCAGAACTGAGAACCACTCCTGGCCAGTCAATCTCTCAAGCAGAGACTGGGGGTTCCCTTTTCCCTCCAACAAGTCATAGCTGCACACCCAAAAGCAGGCTTGGCTGTGTCCCTTGCAGGACAGTGAGCCAACCACCAGGCAGCTGAGCCAGGGCTCTATGCATGATGCTAGCAGCCAGGCCTGGAATGTCTGGCTTCCTGCTCTGGCACCTGGTTTCGCCTTCTGAAAGGTTGGAAACAGACCTCCCTGGGGAGGACTCACCTGTACCCCTTGCGTCCTTTGCCCCGACGCTTGCCCTTGACTGGGGCCCCCAGGACTTCAGCATCAGTCGCTATGACACAATCGTAGAAGCCTTGGTTGAACTGTGAGATGATGTGGCATCTGTGGCCCAAAAGCAAAGGGAGGGTCAGGCCCAAGAGCAGACTAGAGGCCGCTCCCACCTCCAGCATTGTGGTGACCACCATGCTCTGACCCTACCCTCTCCTTAAACTCCTTCCCAGCTTAACCTTTGCACCTCAACCTCCTCAGTTGAAGATGGAGTAACAGGTGCCTCAGAATCATGAAGGAGAAAGTCAGCGAGCCGGTAAAGAGAGCCAGGCCTGAGAGCTTAAGAAGCAGGCACATCAGCTGTGTCCCCTTTGCAATCCCTACCTCCAACCACCCCACCCTGAAACCAGCTGTGCGTACCTGGAGTGCAGTGGAAGTTCCCCATTGAGCACACAGGTGGGGATGCTGAATTGCTCCAAAAACAGACGCAGCCGGTAGCTCCGCTCAAGAGTGTTGACAAAGAGAAGAGACTTGCCCCGAATCAACGACAACTTGAGCAGGGCATATAGCAACAGAAACTTCTCCTCCTCTGTTCCACAGACCACCTGAAACTGCTCTAACTGGTCTGGCCCTGGCAGCTGGGACTCCTGTAGCTTGAGTGTAACCTAGGGGAGGACAGGCCTGTGGTCAGGAAAGAAGAAAAAACAGAAATGCTACTGCAAGCCACTGGCCAGCCAACAACACAAATGTGTCAGCGTAAGGCCCCTCAGGGCTGTGTGAACACATGACATAAAACTACACAGAAAGCATCAGGGGCCAGAAGAGGGAGAAACACACAACATGTGACTGAAGTGCAGAGGAAGGCCCTGCATCAGAACCTTCCCGGAGAGCACAGGGCCCTTGCTCGGGTGGCTCCATGAGGCATTATCTGAATCCCCTGAAAAGAATATCTGAAACTAAGTAGTGATTTTAGATAGTCGGGGGGCATGTTGACAGCTACCAGCTTCCAGTGCCTCAGAATCAGGGAGACTAAACAAGTAATGACTGTCCCTCCCAAAACACCAAAGTATTCCTTTGAAGGAGGATCAAGTCATGAGTATCATACATGAGTGGTTCAAGACATTTCCATGGTGCCCTTACCGGGTTATGCAGTACCAGCTCCTTGAGTGCTTCTACATCTTCATTAAAAGTAGCTGACATCAGAAAAGCCTGGTAAATTCGAGGCAAATGACTAAAAGGAAACAGAGCCCCATCAGAGTTCAACACCAAGGGCCTCTGTTCACCTGAACTGACCACCCCCCTCCAGGCTCTCATGTCTAT
>JAQQAC010012171.1:18027528-18037941 GCA_029783875.1 Phataginus tricuspis | reverse complement strand
CAGGCTCTCATGTCTATCCGCGACCCCATCGGCCTCCTGAACTGACCCCTCCAGGCTCTCCTGTCTATCCGCGACCCCATCGGCCTCTTCCTACCAGAGAAGACTCTTGACCTCCTCCTCAAAGCCAAAGGAGAAAAGAAGATCAGCCTCATCCACCACCAGCAGCTCCAAGGAGTCTCGCAGCTTCAAGCTGTCTTGCTGCAGGCTGTTTAGGATTCGAGACGGGGTCCCCACCACTACATCAGGCTTCTCCATCAGCACAGCTCTGCGGATAGGCAACGCCTCGGTATTGGAGAGAAGGTGGCAGCTGGGACCTCACCCCAGACCAGCCCTCTCTCCTACTGCATACAAACCCAATCTCACATTGCTGTGAAGCCTCATTCCCTACAGCTCTGCTGCTCTCACCCACCTCTGAGAGGCTGAATCTTCGGTGGCTGAGACATTGGCCACCCGGATGTCTCGGGCACAGTAGGCAGCCAGCTGCTGAATCATGGACTGAGCCTGCCGCGCCAGTTCCTTGGTGGGCACAAGCACAAGACCTCTCACAGCCCGCTCTACTGCAGGGCCTGTCTGCAAGAGTACAAATGAAAGACTTCAGCCAGCCAGTTTGTGTCATAATGGCCACCTGATGCTTTTCTCTACCTCTTCCAGGCAATCTGACCCAGTTCTTGTGACTCAAAACAATTTAGCTGTATTCGGATCAACCCCTTGCTTACTTCTATCCACCTCAAAATACAGAACAGAACGTAATCTTTTCTCCGGGACTGGCCCTCAAAAAGAATAGCTTACTACTTTATGGTTATGTAGCTGCCTAAAATGCGCCAGTTAGGGCACTGGAGTTTCACAGTAATTCTATAAGCTAGAGAAAGAAATGGGCCCACTTTCTATAGAACGAAGAGAAATTCATTTGCTCAAAACTACGCAGAAAAGGTAGTAGCGGAGCCTGTGACCAAGGAACCTGAATTCCAGCCCTAAGCGTCACCACACAGCCCTGGTTCCGTAGGCCACCCTCGGCGGCTCCTCCCACGACGCACCGCCTTCCTGCGGAGCAGCAGCTGCAGCATCGGAAGGGCATAGGCGGCCGTCTTCCCCGAGCCCGTGCGGGCTCGGGCTAGGAGGTCCTTCCCTTCCAGGGCCAGCGGGATGGCCTTCTCCTGAATGAGTGTGGGTCGCGACCAGCCCAGGTCGGTGACGGCCTAGGAGACGAGGGGCGGCTCAGACAGCGCACTGCCCTACCGGGCCCCCACCCCCTCGACGGTGTGGCCCCTCCAACCCTCCCCGGTACCTGCAGGAGCCGGGGGTCCAGGCCCATGTGTTCGAATCCCAATACCACCGGGTCAGCCATGCTGCTACGCAGCAGTAGCGGCTAGCACGGGCGACAGGAAAAGCGCGACGACGCGTGCGCGGGGCAACGCAACAACCAGTCAGCTTCAGAGGACCTTCTCTCCCGGAAGTGCTGGAACCTAGGCATCCGGCGTTCCGGCGGGGCTCTGCGGAGCTAGCCGCACGCAGGCCCGGGTGGCGGGCAAAGGAGACAGGGGGTGTCTTTTCTCGTTACCTGACTCTGCCTCCTCGCGCCCTGCTGGGGCGGAACTGCGTGGGGGCCGGTGTGGCTCTCCGTGTAGTGTCGGTTCCCCGCGCGGCAGGCGCCCCACAGGCTGCCCGGCTAGTGTCAGCGACACTCAGGTTGACGCGTCTGCGCACCCGCCGCCTGCAATCAGGAGATGGGCCCGCAGGGAGGAAGCAGGAAACCCAGCGACATAACCGCTTTGAGAGTAGAGCGTTCCAGCGTGTGGGAGGGACCGCCGACGGTCCGAAGGACGCTACAGCAATTGGACTGCGAGGATGGGGGTTAGGAAAATGAGTAGCAAGAGAGAAGGAAAGGAAGGTGGGTCTGGGGTGCTGTGGGTAAAATTGTAACATTTCCAGAATATTTCGCTTTGCTTTAGTACACCTGCATATCAGTAGGTGTTCAGAGGTGGAAAGAAGTATGACTTTAGTGCATTTGCATCATTCCTCAGGGGTGAAGTTCATCTCCATATCAATGGGTAAATACGTGAGCAAGGAGGGCTTATCTGTACCCAAGAGGTGAGGGGAGGGCCGGTTTTGCTTCGGCTGGAGCAGGAGAGACCGCCCGGGACCGCAGTTTGTGAGCAATAAACAGATTTTAAACTTTATTTCTCCCTTTGACTGATTTCAGATTTTAAGAGGCATTTTACCCCAGGATTTACTTTCCCTGGATTTACAGGTGCTCAACCTGGCTGCCCATCAGCCTAGTTAAAAATAAGGATTTTTGGTCCCCCACATGTATGAGTTTCCCTTTGCTGCTGTAACAAGTCATTTAGTGGCTTAGAGTAACACAAATTATCTTACAATTTTGTAGGTCAGAAGTAAGACAAAGTCTTACTGGGCTGAAAACATGTCAGCAGGCTGCATGCCTTAGGGATCATTGGTTTCTTGCCTTTCCAAGCTTGGCACATGGCTCCCTTCCTCTATTGACAAAGACAACAATACGGGGTTGAGTCCTCACATCCCATCAGTGACCTCTTGCCTCTCTCCCACTTCCAAAAAATATTGTGATGACATTGCGCCCACCCAGATAATCCAGGTTGTTCTCCCTATTTTAAAGTCAACTGACACAGCCCTTCTCTCAGAGGAGGGGACCTGCCCAGGGATAACAGGATGAGTAGGATCACTCTCTCCCACTTCTTTTTGTGATAAGGAAGCAGAAGGCTGTTTGTTATACAGTCCTAAGAAAGCAAAAAATTCAGAATGAAATAGTAGTAGTATGTGGTTGGGAGAGGTCAGAATTCCTTCCATGTAGCCAAACTGTATTCTAAAAAACTTTCCTAGGCCCTAATGTGTCTGTGAATACCACAGCAACATGGAACTCCTCCCCACATGCTGGCCCCTCCTCTGTCCATTGCTAGTGCACTTGCCCATCAGCATGCAGGTATGATGCTCTCCCATATCTGTCCTCACTTCATCCCCACACCTACCAGATATTCCAAAGAGGAGAAATCCAGGACATACTGACCAATAGGCATAACTGAGATTGCATCTACGGCTGAACAGTCAGGAAACCCACCCCAGCTCTTAACTGTTGTCTGCTGTCCTCCCACAGCCCAGGCTCCAGTGTCTGCTTCTCTGGCTGGAGTTCCAGTAACAGCCACAGAGCAGAAATGTGTGCCCTTTCTGACTTGTCCCATACTCCCCTAGAGCCTCAGGCCAGAGGTCCACACAGCTACCTAGTTGCAAGGCCACCTGATTTTCCCTGTTAATTCTAACATGAAGAAAAGCTTATAAAGTTAAATTGGATATACTTTATAATTTTAAAAAGGTACATGTATGGGATAGTATAGGACATGAAGAGAAAAACAAAAACGGAAGAATTTAGTTCTGCAGGTCAGGTAAATAACCTATTTTAAATAAGTAAATACATAATAAAACCATGAAAATAGAATGTCAAGAATAGGCAACAAATGGTATTAAGTTTTACACAGCATAAGGGAGTATACTAAGGTACATTTAAATGATGATTCCAGGGGAAAACAGGTGATTAATCTTGCATGAATTCCTTGCTGATGATGGGTCTACCTGGCAGTTCTCTGAATGGCTGAGCAACTGCCCTGTCTGCGCCCCACAGCCCACTTGCTGTGCCAGCTTGGGATAGCCAGACAGGCCATCCAGGCCAAGGGCCCTTCCTGCATTTCCCTTTGTGCCTCCCTTCTGCCCATACCTTCTCACTTCACTTCAAACACAGCTACTACAACACATTTTATTTCACTGGAAAAACCTGCATGAAGAACCAAACCATATTCCCCTGAAGAAAGCATTCACCAAAACTTAAATAAAGATGAAGGTAAGAGGGAGGGAAAGAGTGCCCTGCCTTATGTGGGCTATCAACAGCTCACTCTCACTCCAAGGCCAGGTGATGGAAATCACAGGTGTCCCAGGAAAGCCTCTGCCTGGCCCTCCCATAGGCCCTTGAGTGAGGGCCTTGAAAGCAGCTGTAACATCTGCTTTCTGGCCCACAGACCACTGAAGTCCTGAGAGCTGCTGTGGTGGGTATGAATAATGTGTGAACAGACAATGCAGAGGGGACTGCACTGAGGTCTTGGGCTAGTCACACACAGGCAGTAACACCTCAACTAGGAAGGAAAATATATAATTTATCAAAAAATAGTTCCAATATATAGAAAAACATCTCAATCTTCTGAGGCTTCTGCCCCTTATTTACATTCACAATGCCACCGAATGAACCCAGGACTTACGGGAGCTGTGGGATGGGGCCTCCTCGGTGGGGCACTTCAGTTGTTAAGCAGGCAAAGAGAGAAAAGTTAAAGGGGGAGGAGAGATTTTTTCATTTGCTTTTTTTGTGACCGGATGGAAGAAAGTCACTGCAGACGGAGAAGTAAGACAGTCCTGGGTCAGTTCCAACTCTGCACAAAACCTGGGCCAGATCTTTAAAAGCTTGGACCAATGTCCTGTGTCCTTGAAAAACAGTGTTGACAAGTGGCTGATCTGAATGCTTTGTTGCCATGGAAGCAATGTGGCTAATACTCTTTTTCATTTTTTTCCCTTAAATTCCAGGTAGATAAGGTATTAGGTGGGGCAAGTACCAAATAACTGAGGTGACAGGGAAGGGTCACACACACACACAGAGAATATTACACCAGCTTCTTGGCTTCAAAGAAGCTCTTGAGGTGACGCATCTGCCAGATGCCAGTGAGGATGAGTATGATGGTCTGGGCAATGGACCACCACAGGACCCTCTGGTTGGTGCTCTCGCTGGTAAGACGGAAGCGCTCTTCACGATACTGTGTATGACAACGAACCCAGGATTAAACATGCAGAAGAGACAGCCCTGGCTGTCAGGAGGCCTCTCTCTCCCATGCACCCATTCATCCACAAGCAGCTCTACCGGGACAGAAATCACACTCCTACTGCTCAATGCAGATCCCAAGGTAAAGAGGTAGGCAATGGCCTTGCTAAATAGGGAAATGTCGTCTTCATTTTATTCTATAGAATTTTAAAATGGCTAGTCTGATAAACTCCATTCTATTCTCTGAACAGCTGATCACCCAAACAGGAACAGCTGCAAGCAGAAGGTGTGGTGTAGTGGCTTTAAAGGTTACCTGCCATGTCAGAGTGCAGCGATGTGCCCTTACCCTCTGGTAATCCTGCTCCTTCTGAATCTGTTCCACCTGATCAAGCAGCTGGCGGGCTCGGAGCTGTAGCTCGGTCAGCTTATCCTTGGCAGCAATCTCAGGGTAGTTGTTGGCATGCTCCCCAACCTGGATGTCTAGGTGCACACGCTAGAAAGAAACAGGGTTGGATCCCCAAAGCCGTAAGGTCAGACACACTTCCAGGTTATGACGTGTTGAGTACTTGGGCATCCAAACGTGTGTTCCAGGCAATGTGACCCACTCTTGTCCCTAGCTGAGGGATGGAGAAGCAACATCTGTCTCCCTAATTGTGACCGTGCCACAAAATCACAGTAACTCAAAACTTCGGAGCCAAGTTTGAGATTCCGAGCTGTGACCAAAGAGAAAACTTACCAGTTTGCCACCGGCGAAGAGAGCCATCCTAGTCGAGTTGGAGTGCAGGCAGATCTGATGGTCGCCAGGGGTGTGGGAGGTGAAGGTGAAGCGGCCCTCGGAGCCGTACTGCCGCGACAGCACCACCTGCAACACAGCAGTCAGGGCAAGCCCGCCCGCGCGCACCATAGCCGGGCGTCCCCGAGGATCCGAGCGCCGGCCGGCGCGGCCCTACCTTGCCTTCGGGGTCCTTCACCTCCACATGCATGCCCAGGCCGGGGGTCGAGGGCAGGAAGACCTCCTTCTGTTTGTCCCACATCTGCGTGCGGTAGTTCCCTACGGGCAAACAGAGCGGTCACGACCGCTGCTCCGCCCGGCTCCGCGCTGGCGGGAGACACGCTGGGCCCGACCCTCGCCCCGCCTGACCGATGACCATGGTCTCATCCGGGATTTCCTCGATGAAGCAGCGCTTCTCGGTCTCGCCGATATGGAAGTAGAGGCCCCAGGTGCCCGCCGCGCACAGCGCGAGCAGCAGCAGCGCCCGATATGCCATCACCGCCCGCGGCCGGCGACACCTGCCAACGCACGCCCGCGCCCGGCACGCATGCGCTCCGCTGCCTGACGCTGTCTCTCAGCCGGACGGGGGCGCGCGCGTGCTGTGACGTAGGGAATTCCCCCCAACCTACGCAGTGTGTGCGTGCGCGCGGCGGGGTCGCACTCCCAGGAGATGCTGCGCGGCCCGGCTCAGAGTGCGCATGCACTGACTCGTTCACCGCCCACCCGTTCTCAGTGTCCAAACAAGGGCTACGCACTTGAATTCTTTGCTACATCAAGTAAATGTCCTTATATAGCAATTCCCTTCCCTTTTAGTTGGTGACGGCAGTGATGCCGTTTACTTAGTGAAGCAACTGGATCACTGACCAATAGAATTTTCCGCATTATGGATTTGCTTATTGTATCTTCATGTATCATTTAACGCGCTTTCCTGCCACTGTGTATTTTGTAAAGAGTCAAATATTGAGCCAGCGAGGATTGAAGAGTAAAATGAAATGTATTTTAATCAATTTTAACCGTTATCCTTATTATTCAAATTGTCTCATAAACCATTGCTTCTCTGTGCCCTTTTAACACAATTCTAGTAGTCTTTGGGGGCTTCCTTGTAAATTTCCTGCCCTTAACACAAAGACCCATTTATACAAGGAATACTAATTAACTTTAGTAAGCAATGGTATTTATATTTCTAATTTTGTTTTTTCTTAAAGAGGACCCTGACATTTCTCCTAACTGATGAGTGATCTTAAAGAGATTGCATTCCCCACAGTAGAAAACTTACATCAGTTATATATTCCCCAGGCCCAAAAACTTTCTGCCAGCATTTACCTAGGTCAGCTACCCCTCCACTCAATTCATTCAACTAACATCTGCTGAGCAGCCATTTGTGTCATTCTTCTAAACGTGGGGGACACAATGACCAACAAAACAAATATCTTTATCCTCATGAATTTATGTTATTGTATATCAATAAAGAAGATAAGTAAATATATAACATGTCAGATGGAGATAAGTGTCTGGAAGAAAAATAAGGCAGGGAAGAAGATAGGGAGTGTAGTGGATTGAATGGCAGCCCTTAAAAAGATATGTCCATGTTTGAGTCTCTGGAACCTATCCATGAATGTGACCTCACTTGGAGAAAGGGTCTGTACAAATATAATTAGGGATCTTGATGAGATAATCCTAGATTGTCCTTGTGGGCCCTAGACCCAATGACAAGCATCTTTCTAAGAGACACACAGAGCTATCTCATATGCATTAGGATGGCTACCACTAAAAAACAAATAGAATATAGCAAGTGTTCGTGAGAATGTAGAGAAATTAAAACCCATGTGAACTGTTGTCGGTGGGAATTACAATTGGTACAGCCACTATGGAAAACAGCATGGAGGTTCCTCAAAAAATAAAAAATAGAGCTACCATATAATCCAGCAAGCCCACTTTTGGATAGATCTCTAAAATAACTGAATCCTGAAAAGATAATTACACACCCACATTCATAGCATCACTATTCACAAGAGCCAAGAAGTGGAAGCAATGCAATGTCCACTTATGGATGAGTGGATAAAGAAAATGTGCTCCATACATACCATGGAGTAGCATTCAGCCTTTAAAAGACAATCCTGACACCTACTACAACATAGATGACCCTTGAGGATGTTTGCTGAGTGAAATAAGCCCATCAAAAAAAGCCCAAAGACTAATACTGCCACATGTATGAGGTATCTAAAGTCAAATTCACAAAGACAGAAAGTAAAATGGTGATTAACCAGGGGCTGGGGAGAAGGGGAGAATGGGGAGTTCTCTGATGGGTATAGTTTCAGGTTTGTAAGATGAAGAAGTTCTGGAGATCTGCTACTGAACTTATAAAAGAGAGAGACACCCAGGAAAGGAGGTGGTATGATCATAGAGGCACACACTGGAGTACTGCAGCCATAAACCAAGGAAAGCTGTAGCCTCCAGAAACTGGGTGAGACCAGCAATGAGATCCCCCCTAGAGCCTCAGCTGACACCTTGGTTCAGACTTCTGCCCTCTAGAATTGTGAGAGAATACATTTCTGTTGTTTTAATCCACCATGTTTGTGATAATTTGTTTTGGCAGCCACACACAGGAAATTATTTATCAGGTGTCTGGCTAGAGGCAGGATGTACAACAGAGGGCTCAGGAAGGTTTACTGAGAAGGTGCCATGCGAGAGGGGCCCTTAACACGCAGGTCAACAGATACCTGAGGAGGGGGAAGGAGGCCAGTGTGACAGGAGGAGAAAGAGGGGAAACATGAGAGGAAATAAGGTCATAGATGGGTGGGGGATTGGGTAAGCCTTTTAGACCACTTGAAGAACTCTGGCAAATGAGAACTCCTACAGGATTTTGACTGAGGAATGACTTATTCTGACTTAGATTTTAAGATCATCTTGTCCAGGCAAAAGATGATCCCGTAAAACACAGGGATCATCAATGGGTACAAAATATTTTTGTAAGTAACATTCAATCTAATCAGGCCTTTGGTTACATCTTGCAATTTACAGGGAATTCAGAAGTAGAGACATCATGAGGAAACAATAAGGGAAATCCACACACAACATGGAACTGGCTTGAACCTTTCAAAAACTAAAGAGGATCAAAAGTGGGGGAAATACACCAATGTAAGAGGCAAAGATGCATAATACCAAATAAGACATGTAAACATTGATTGGACTTTGGGGTGGTAGAACGTCTGTGAAGACTGGTGCCAATCCCTCCCAGTCCCATATGCACATGCTGCTTTCCCCATGGAGGGATGGAATCTATTTCCCCTCCACTGGAATCTGACCTAACCCTGGAACTGGCTCTGACCAATTCAATAGAAGAGAAACTATATGGCTCTGTGGCCTGGGCCTTAAGTGGCCTTGTGGCTTGTTTTCACTCTCTTGGAACCCAGCTGACAAGAGGTCCAGCCAACCCAACTGAGCAGCCAGTCATTGGAATGAAGCCATTTTGGATCCTCCAGGCCCAGAGAAGATTCCCCAGCCGATACGACATGGAACAAGGATGAGCTATCCCCACAAAAACCACTGTACACAATTATGGAACTCGAGAAAGTGAGGATGCTCTCTATGAACTTACAGAGAGTCCAGAACATATTACTAAGTTTAAAAAGCGAGGTGCAGAAGAGAGGACAGAGTAAGCAATCTTTGGTGTTTTTATTTGCATGGAAAACACTGGAAGAACACATAAGACCCTAATATAAGTGGTTACTTATAGTTAACAAACATTCAGCCAAATACCAATATGGTTGTGCTGATTAAAATATAGAAATACCTCTGTCCTAAAGGGAAATGGAAACTCTCCAAGCCACTGAATTCCCTCCACCTCTGCTGCCACCCTGGGTCCCTGATTGTCCCATGCTCCAACAAACAGAGTTCCTATGGCAGGGAAGGGTCCTGGCAGCCCAACAGATAATGTCAATGGTAACGGGGGTGGAAAGGAGACTGCAGACTAGACTGTTTCATCTTCTTGATTTCTGAACCATGTGAATTTGTTATCCATTTAATAAACAAATTTTAAAAACCAAAGCAGGGCAACCATCATCCTCTATCATGGTACCCTGTTTTTAAGGATTTCAAACCATCAGTTGGGATTACCCTCCATGATAGGTCCTGCCTATTTGTTCACATCTGTATCCCCAGCACCTAAAGCCAAACTGGTATAAATATTTGTTGAATGAGTGCAGCATGTATACGTTGATGAAAAAGCACACTGAGCAATAGCCATGGGATGCAGCAAAGGCAGTACTCAGAGGAAAATTTACAGTTGTAGATGTGTACATTAAAGAAGATATCAAATCAGTAATCTAACTTTACACTTTGGGAAACTAAAACAGAGAGAGGGAAAGAAGGCAACGTAAACTCAAAACTAGCAGAAGTTAAGAAGTAACAGATTAAAGTGGAGATAAATAAACAGAATAGAAAAACAATAGGCAATGAATGTAAAAGTTGGTTCTTTGGAAAGACCAACCTTTACCTAAACTGACAAAAAAAAGAGGGAAGACAAAAATCACTGAAATCAGAAATGCAAGTAAACATTACTACTGACTTTATAGAATAAAAAGGATGATAAGAGAATACTATGAACAACTGTACACCAACAAATAAGATAAGATGTGAACCAGACAAATACCTTGAAAAACACAAAATTACCTGAAGTGACACACAAAGGAGAAGTCAAGGAATGCATGGCTTCCCTGGTGAATTCTGCCAAATATTTAAGAAGGAATTAACACCAATCCTACTTAAACTCTTCCAACAAATTGAAGAGGAGGGAACACCTCCTACCTCACCCTAT